>JTDE01000416.1:31266-68953 GCA_014338405.1 Paragonimus skrjabini miyazakii | reverse complement strand
ATTGAGTGCCGCATACAGTCCTTCATTGTTTCGTCTGTGACGAAATTGAACAAAAATGGCGAAAGGTGACAGCCTGCACGGACGCCGCTTTTGGTACCGGAACTGTCAGATAGATCGTAGTAAACTCTAACCTGAGCGGAAGTATGGGAATAAAACGCCAACAGTATGTTCACATACTTGGTCGGTACACCCCTGCGTATAAGCGACCCTAAAAGTGTAGATCGATTCACCGAATCGAACGCACCTTTATAGTCGAGAAATACGGCAATTATTAGCCGGCAGTACACATGACGCTGCTCCTGAATTTGACGAAGGGTAAAAATATGATCTATACATCCCCGATCTGAACGAAAACCTGCCTGTTCTTCTCTAATGTTTAACTCCCGAACTGCAGTGAGTCGACGAAGTATAATGGATGCTAGAACCCTCGAAGTGACTGGGGTCAAACTAATCTCCTATGGTTTTCGCAAGAACCCCCAGCTCCTTTCTAAATATGGGTACTATTATCGCGTGACCCCAGCACAGAGGGATGATCTCTGTCGTCCACACAAGTTGAAACAACTGAGTTAAGACCTCCACTCACACCTTTCCACCTTCTTTGAATAGGACCGGCACAAAATCATCTGAACCAGCAGCCTTATTACGATAGAGAGCCGAGATGCAATTGCGAACCTCAGTCCCAGTGGGTGGTTCTAAATCTACAGACCATTGTGCTACGTCACAAGTTGGTGGTGGCAACACACTGGAGGCAGGAGGCCAGCTAAATTGACTCTCAAAGTGTTCCGTCAAATTCTCTAACCTTCTGGACTTATTATAGATTAGTGTGCCATTTGCCTCGCTGATAACTTCACTGACAGATGGTCACCTTGGGCCAGTGGTTCTGACTGGCTTAAAGAGTTTGCCTGTGTTCCCTGAGACAAAAGCATTTTCCAGTTCCCTAACCTTTTCACTAACCAAGCCTCACGATCAGCCTTTAGACTACGTTTCAGTTTCCTAAGGATATCTCTTCTAGATTTGCTATGTGAACTACCAGGAGGAACCTTCCGTCTGGCTTCTAACAACTCCAGGGATTTCTCTGAAATCCAATGTCTGTTTAGCTCATGTATCCCTGTTCCGCATGTTACAGTACCTTCTTTCTGAATGGCTTGTGAGATTTGAGTCCAGCAGTCATTAGGATCTTCGGAGTGAGATCTACTAAGGCAGCTTTCTAAGGTGGTTTGGTATTTATGCATTACCGATGATAAAGCCAGTTTCTCAACAGCTAGTTGTTGCTGTTGATGGGGTCGTTAACCAGCAAAGGTAAGAACAAAACGACTACATACCAATGCATGATCTGAGTCCAAGTACGTGCTCCAATAAGAACGACAGTCTTGAATGGAACCACGCCACCTGTAACTAACAGCTGTGTGGTCTATCTGAGACCAGGCCTGATTCGGAGAAGGCGGGCACCAAATATAGCATTGAAGTGTACGATGCCTAAAACTAGTGCTGGCTAAAAATAGCTTATGCTCAGCGCACAGCTGCAACAATCGCACACCATTATCTGATCGGTGTGATGCTATCCCAAATCTGTCACCTAAACGAGATTCGGCTTCACCAAGGTGGCCGACCTCAGCATTCATATCTCCGGCCAGAACGGCTATATCAGATCCACGTGTCGACCGATAGACAACGGCCAGATTCGAGTGAAACGCGTCTTTGACGCCGACCTCACTACAGTCAGTAGAAGCGTAAGCAGACACAACGAAAAGATTTCTGAAAGTTTTGCGTCTAGAGCTGGCCTTAACAGGACCTGCCAAGCGGACGACACAAAGTCTATTGTTAACAGGAATCCAATCTATCAATGAGGTCACAGCCGTCCTGCTGAGGACTATAGCTACTCCAGCCTGACCTGTAATGGCGGCTGTGGAGTCACCCGAAGTGTATAACCAGTATCGGATAGACAATGCGGGTGCTGTTAGTTCCATACGTTGACTACTGTTCTGGATTCTAGTTTCCGAGATACAGCAGGCAGCGACATTTAACCAGTCTATGGTTCGTCTGAAAGCGCCCTGTTGACCTATTTGTTTTAGCATGCGAACGTTGAAGGCACCTATATTAATTCGCATTCTAGGTCTAAACAAGGGACGAGGGAGGTCTGAAGCTAAATGACAAGAGATGGAACTAACCGGCTCAGTCTTACCACGGTTAGCTGATAATTAGCTTAGGATTTTATATGATTCCCAGTTAAAAAATGATAGCAGCTTTGAAATCCTGATACACATTGTAAATACGTTTGGCGAGATGCAGTAGTTTACAATAGCCTTACCCAGCCGGGCCTTCATTGACCAGGTAATGAACTAGGTTTTTGTTGTTGTACATGGAAGTGACAACTTTAGCCGCTGATCTCATTATTGGTTCACAGCTTATCCCAAATTTGTCTCTCGCATGCAAAAGCAGAAGACAGATCAGTCGAACTGACTGCCGTAGCAAAATTAAGCCAACAAAAATAGTTTGTGGAAAAAGTAGTTGAATGAATCGGTGACTAGAGAAGCGTACTTGAAATACACGTCTGGTAAAATGTACAGTCGCCAATGGTTTAACACATGAAAACGGTTTAAAAGAGTTCTAACAAGGCAGGACATACTGGTGGTTAAATCAGAAGAAGAAGCTATGCCTAGAAAATAGAGAAAAAGATAGTTGAGGGCATAAGTCAGGATATATCCACACGTGAAATAATATTGAGAAAAATCGTCCACGTTAAGAAGACACAACGCAGTTCAACATCAGCGTCGACCAAAGATTAAAAGTGATATCTAATTATCTGTCATTAGTAGTATTTTTTACTCAAACGGAGTTATTGGTGGTCAGATGGTGACATGGCTACTGACTATGAAAACTCTGATGACCTTGTTAGGTTTAAAACCATCTAGTCATCCACGCCGTTGGTTAGAAACGTTTTCAGACATCTGAGTTTGGTGTAGTCTGTATCCGTAGTGTTTTTCGTTCTTCTTCTTGATACAGTTTCATCGTTATGGTTTAGTTTTCTTCTCCATAGATCGGAAGTCATTCACTACTCCCTTACCTCCCCTTCATGAAGTGCTTTATTCGGATATCGTTCATATCATTTCATTCGATTCATCCATCTCCCTTAATGTACAATTGACTCAAAGGAAACTGACATTCAACTGTTAGATTAGTGAATACTTGTTGAGCAGTATTTTGATTACTGGTGAGTAGTAAGAGATTATGGTTTTCATATAGATTGAACATGAACCTAGAAAGAAGTCCTAGTCGAGGTGTGATTGATTGGAGTTAACACACAGCAACTGTGTCTCCTATCGAGACGATCGGTTAACCCGATCATTAAGCAAAAGTGGTTGAACATTCACATGTGATAATTTGGTCGTGCCTGGTATGAGGTCAATAGCGGGGTTGTCAACACGGTTGCCGCATGAACAGCGTGGCCGGAGTTCCACTTCCGGCAGTGGTGAGCATATGCACTACTGACGAGCTCTAATGAGAGCGAAACCCGAGTCTAGTGCTTCTGCTGTTCGAAAGGGGCCGACTGGAAAGTCTATGGGAATACGACAGCTGCGATCAATTGTGGGTGATGTTCAATCTATAGATTAGCAGTTCATTTTGAATCTTGCAGAAGAGCTCGAAAACAGATCATTTTAATCGCTCATGCCGATAACCGAATGAAACAACTGGACGGAACAACGAAGAACAATGAAGTTGCCTTGCTATATCTGTAGCATGTCTGTGACCGAGGTAGACTGATAGCCAGAAGGTCGGAGTAGACACATTTGTCCGCTCTATGACTGAAAGATTGCCCAATAAGGGCAGTTGGACACTTTGAGGTTCGGTTGGATTTTGAAACAGTTTTGGTTTTCAGTAGCTATGATCAACTGAACGGATATCTGTTTTTCATCAAAAAGTCATCATCGACTTGCGCACACCGGTGAAGCTACTTAAAAAAACCAACTGTGGGTTCGCAACGACTCGGCAATGTTCACAGCGAAATGGATTACCAATTCAGGCACTGCGTTTGGTGTGGGCACGATAATAAGACAGTCGCATTGCTCGCTGCGTGTAGCTTGAGTTTGTAACCCCATCATCGAATGTCCACAATCGTAACCTACTTGTTACAGAGTCGAGGCACAGATGATTTTTCTACATCACACTCCAGTCGCATCGACGCAAGCCCGTGTGGCTTTGTACCGACGCGTGACAAAGCTAACAAACTGAAACCTACAGACAACTGGCTTTTCCGTGGTTTATCTTCATGAGGTAGAAGTACATTGAAAAAGTGACTCGAACAAGCATCCACCGTGCTACAAGCACAGATTATTGTACTCTGAGTAGTTCTGGGACGTGGATGAGTGACATCATTCTATTATAGTTCCATAAACGTCTAGCTAAAGCTGGGTGAACTCATATTAGACGAGTTTAAACAAGAATTAAACCTGATATGTAGCTTCAATTTGTGACTGTGCATCTCAACTCTGCTCTAGTTTTGGTTCGATTACTCTCAAGCAAATGACTGAATTATATCTATCCATATCAGTTAGTTGTTGACACGTTTCAGTTGTACTCTTTTTTCAAATCTCCTACTTTACAGGTCGTTATAAATGCTCAAAGTAAATGTGGTTGCATTTTCACGATACAAAGTTGTGTTAAAAAAGAATCAAGCAATCACTGTTTTCAAACTGTGTGCAATCATGTCAACAAGTTCACATACTTGACGGAAGAGTTTTCTTGCCTCAACTTTCGTTTCTTTGTTTACCGTCTCCATAACCGGACACTCAGAAGACAGTCCCAATGTTTTGGTAGCATGTTGATCCTTAGTCAATCGATTAGTTTTTGCGATAGAGCTAGTGGCCAGCACCTAAGAAAAAATCAAGGGGATTTTTAATGTGTTTTTTGTCTACAAGTAGTGGAAAATTTTGATAGATGTTGGTTGCATATCACTCAAACTGGATCGCATCTACCGAGCAAGTATAAAAATTCTGGACGACTCATTGTGAACGGCAGCTTGACTCATTTTCGTGTAAGAGATTACCAGTAATACATATTTCATTTCACATAGGAGATAGAACTGTCATTCTCGTGTTTTTACACTTGACTCGATATAACGTCACCATCTTAAGGTTCAACCGTAGACGTAAGAATGATGTTCAGAGTGTACCAATCAAAGCGTTGTTGAACACGTATATTTCATTTGTCACAATCAATGGCATTCGGAGTGTGAGATCGTAGCTCAAGTTACTTTCAAAAGGAAGTGGTCTGGTTGGGTTGTTGCATTATATGAAATATCGAGGATCGAGTAGACTAAATAATTTTATTGCGTAATATTTGAGCACTACGGCACAATTAACTAAAAATATGAACTTATGCTTCTAAGCTATTTGGCACGATTCTCTAAAATGTTTGAAGTTAGTTCGAAGAACAATGATAGTAACTGTACTGCCTTGTCCAGCAAGACGTTATCAAATTCCAGTCAAAACATTATGGGACAAAGAGGCCTATCTATATTCGTAATCAGTGTAAGTCTGAATTAAAAGTCACTACGAACCTGTTCTAAGATGTCATCCTTTTTTCAACTATTATTCCGTTTTTTGTTGTTGTTTTCAGTTCATTACACTAATTATGTATACTACATAGTAGAGTTGATCCCTCAAGCTTTCTTTCACGAACGATCACTCCCCTAGATGGATGAACTTTATTCGCCCAAGCTGAACTTCTATAAAAAGACATCACCCTGGGAGGACTGTCTTGAGATCCAACTACAAACCATGAATTTCACTGTGATTGGATTGTTCCACAAAACAGACCACGTCGTTCACCTTTGCAACTGGATATTTGAGAGCAAAAATAAGCACAGCATTTTATTTGATCGGTTTCCAAACAGTCCGGGTTGCTATACATTCCCGGTGATACTATACCTTCGATTTCAAAGGAAGACCTGTGAGCTATATCAGTGTCTCAAAAGTGAACACCACCCAGACTTGATCAAAGCTTTCGCATTCAGATAAGCCTTTCGGCCTGCCTACTTCGAGAGGAAGCACTGGACTCAAGTTTTGTTCTTATTAGAGCTAATCAGCAGTGCTTATCTGAAAACGAAGACTGCGATTAAGTGTGGGCTTTGTTCAGTTTTGAGGTAACCTAAATCCCGGAATCTTCACTACCGATGCAAAACATGCCCAGTTGGTTCAATAAAGACAGTAACTTCAGCTTAACGGAGAAGTCCTGATCACGGGGTTATCGACTGGATAGAACAGGGTGATTGTGTTCATTCTCCGTTCGAAATGATGAGGAAATCTGAACACTGTTCACACAAGGTTGTGGTTGAGCGTTTGGATTTGATTATTCGGTCACGTCTATTATGAGGCTGCCGGCGTTGTGGTTAACATTATAGTCTTACGAGCACGAGGGCCAGAATACAAACTCTGATCCGGACAAGGATATGCCCTACTGATGAGCTCTAATAAGTGCGAGACTCGGGTCTAGTGCTTCCTTTCGAAGTGGGCAAGCCGAAAGGCTTATCTGAATGCAAAGGCTGCGATCAAGTGTAGGTGGTGTTCAGTTTTGAAATAACGTAAATCCCCGAACCCTTATCATATATCAGTGTGTTAAATTTTAAGCCAGCTGTCAGTCGTAGAACATGTACGCCGCTACATCTCCATCATATCCCACTTTCTTTAGCTTGTAGTTACATGCAGCTTTGATCCTCAATAAGCTATCCACTGCGTGACAATAAGTAAGCTTCACAGAATACCCGGAAAGATCGGCTATCAGCAACTCGGGTTGTATCAGATATACGTCAATTGATGCGTTATTGTGACTCTGAGCTCGAACCGTCTGAACCGTTCTCATTCCCCATCAAATACTGTAAACATAGAGCGCGTTGAAATTGATACCCACAGCGGGTTTAATATAGGGAGGCGGCGGAGAAGACAGAAGGGCCTCTTAAACAGAGATTCCGAAAGTCCCATCGAATTCTAACCAATTATGTTATATGGTTTGAGAGACATCTGTTGAACAAGTTCCATGCAGACGGACAACAAGGCACCGAAAGGAATGTTTTCGTAAACTGATGTGTATCGCCATAGTAGGCAAACAAACGGCAGCGGCATAAACCTCTTAAAAACGATGTGTGTATGCAAGAGAGAAATGCACTGTACAAATGTTCGTAACCAACTTTCCAACATGGTAAAATATTCCGCCCATTCAGGTGTACTTATCACTGACAGTGGGCTAAATTGTTCTCCTCAATTACGACTACTCCCAGAAGACACCAATTTGATCCGTCCGCTCAGCTCCCTCTCCAGGGTCCTCATTGGAGAAGTTTACAGGAGCTTTCTCAATTTGATGGTCTACAATGGCTTGCTTTTGGTTTCCTTACTAGACTCTGTCGTCTTTAGTGCATTGGTTTTTTCTCAACGTCCAACAGATTAATCGTGATCCATTGGATGAAGGAAATCAACAAGAGTTTTATTGCGCATGCTAGATGAGTTGGTATTTATTAATCAACTTAGCTGGGCTAAATGCATTTGGTCTCAGTTTGCAGAATTTCATTCGAATTAGGACTTGGAATCTATTTATTTGGTTTGATGGAATAAATTACCGTGAAGTCAATGTTCAACTAACACTTAATGTCATAACGTATGGTAAGTGTAAGGATTATAAATCGTAGCAGTCTCATTAGAAAATATTGGGTTCTTGAGCTTGTAAAGTGTTGCCCTTTCTTTAAAACCCGTTCCGGCAGTATTGATCTTTTCCTCAATGCAATTCAGTTGACCGTCTCTCGGCGGGAAAGGAAGCGTACTACGTGTGGATCGCGGTTTACAAACCAACTGAAACGGCAAACACTGATGTCAGTCTGAAACCATTATCGTCTTAATCTGCAATAAAATTATCAGTTTATAATTCCTGGCAAACACATTACGTTTGTGTACGTTGATTGTGTACTATTAAGCCAAGAGGGTAGAATAACAATGAAAATACTCCACAGGATATTGCAGTCAAGTGCAACTGGTCATTAAAGACAGATGATACGCAATATTTTCAGTATATGTTTGTTCAGCTAAAACTGAAATCACATGGCCTGCGCATTTTGAGAACATGCTTTTGGAAAAAAACTCACCTTTGACAAGTGAATTTGTTTCATATCACTTTGTAATGGCTGCAGTTTCGTAGTCAAAGTTTTCCGGACCTGTTCTTCGTGGTGTACCAGGGACATATCATTGACTACTGCAAGGTCGTCAGACATAGGTTGCATAAGGGCCAAAGTTTGTTCTTCGCCAGAGCGTAAACTCAAAGGAACAACAGGATGTAAGGTAGGTCTATGCTGGCACCAGAAGCGTAGCTCTCTGAGACAGGCTTGCATTGCTGTACGATTTAAACAGTCGAAGGTAACGTTCACATGTTAGAAGCGGAAAAGGTGAAGGTAGAGTATGTAATTCCCAACTTACCATACCCATGCTACAAAATCTAAAATTTATGGACGACCTTAAGATAGAAGACAGAGAAAAACAGGTATTTTGAAACAAGGTTTAACACTGGCGAAATGTTATGAAAATCTGAAAAGTTGATAAAGTCTACTGAAATCAAAATACAATGTAACTGGTTTAATGCACACAAAAATCATTTTCACGTACTTTCAACGATCAGGGGTTCATAGTTTTATAAGTTGCTACGACAGTAAGAAATCTTTTTTTTGTGATAAACCTGGTACACGGTGTTGACCGGAGAAAATTACATTGGACACTTTACAGACGCGATGAAAAAGTTAAAAGAAATAGAGGACAGCGTCAACAAAACTACTGGTGTACAGTCATATATCTAAAATGAACAATGAAACAGGGTTAAACAATATTTTATCAGATATGCAAATCCAATGCGTGGGGGGTAGTGTATGTTGTGGGTAGGAATATGCTTTCTCTTACATGTCTGTGAAGTATTAAGAAATGATCAGTCAGGGAAACACATCGCCTAAAGATGCAGGCAACGCGGGTCACGTAAACCAAGGGTATCAACATCTTTAAAAATTTACAGATCTACAGATAGGATCAAGTGTTCATTGGTTACAATAAAGCTGGAACATTTTGGTTCACAATTCCTGTGCTGGATTCAGACTGCAGCTACGCGACTGTAGGCCTATAGACAACAAGTCAGAGCTGTTTTTCTTCGCTTTTCTGTTGACGTCCCATAGACTGTTTCGTTTTACCGCCACAACTGCTTTAGATGGAAGTTGCGTATGATTTGCCTTAAGTTCTGACTGCCTCGGATAGTAATTGCTTGCCATATCTATTTATAGCATCTGTGATATAATATTCGGCCCAAAGGAGTCAGGTCGAAAACCAGATTTTCCATAATTGAGTATTCTCAAACCTGTGAAACTGTTCACCAACGATGGGTTCACAGGTTGTCACAGAGCAGACAAAATTCTTTGCTTGTGACTTTCTGCTTCACGATATAGGCCTTGGAAAAATTGTGTTGAACGGTTTGCAGATGTGAAGAAAATGTGGAAATAGAAAACTTCACTGACCAGAACAACAAAGCACACTGAAGCAAAATTTCGCCAGACATGTACGTTTACTGATCTGTGGGGTCAACGGATAGAAAACTTGTAGTACAGATTTCCTCGCACATATATGTTAATCAGGTCGAATTTCGCTACACTCAATCGATTTACTGATGATCAAAATATTAAACACCATGTCTCAATGCGAGCACGCTCTAATTGCGAGGCAGTTCCGGCCACATACGCTAACTACCACAGAATAAGTACAGTAATAATGGTATTCATTGTCCCTCTTTTCCCTCTTTTGGTTGTGGCGACTGTAAAACCATTTCCGCTAGATACTCATGAGATCGTGTTTCACTACCTGTGCGCTCACACACAGTCAGTAGCACAATATTCGACCCTATGTGGTTAACTGCCTTCCGTTCGGTTGTACCCCTTTAACACGTCTTACACAGTTGTACACGGTGTAGTGAAAACTTTAGTCAGAACTACCCACGGACCAACGTACCACTCACGTTTAAACATCATGTTAAGATAGCAGCATACGTCAGAAATGTCGATTAAAGATGCGTGCCTTTCACGTGGAAAACACTATCAGGTGTCGTACATCTTTCGAATTTATGGAAGCTATGGAAGCAAAACATGGCCGCTCAGGGTAGAGGACGTGAACCGTCTTCAGATATTTGACAACCGATGTCTGCGTTCAGTCGCTTGTACCAGTTTGCACCAGCGAGTGAGCAACGAGGTGGTTGGGAAGCGGGTGTTTGGCACTGATAGTCAAACGAGTTCTTTTGTTCAATCCTTGCACTCGCACATACTTAGATGGTTAGGTCATGTACGAAGGATGCCAGCTAGTCGTCTGCCACATCGAGCACTGTTTACCGATGCTGCGGTCGATTGGCGTAAGGTTCGAGGTGGACAGATGATGACCCGGCGTGGAGAAATGAAATTGTTCACGAAGGGGTTGATTACTGTACGTGGGGTTCGTCTCCCGGGCTGGGGTCCTCGCGACTCACACAGTCGGTGGCTGGTGATGTTAGGTGAGATGGCGGCTAGCCGAGCTCAGTGGTGTGAATGTTGCGGTTGTTTGGCCGATTTGTCTGTGAAGTGATGCGGGGCAACGAATGCTGTAAAGAAGCTATCTTGTTCAGGACGCCTTATCTTCACTTACAGCTTGGATGTTTGTCTGGAAGTTGTAAACGTATTGATGCTAAATAGTTGACTAAAGGTGTAACTATTTTTAATAGTTAGGTCTCATCACCTCCCCTCATTTTTTCCCTCTCTTCCTATATCGGTTTTATTTCCTTCGTGGTTGTGTGGTAGTTAAGCCTGAGTGGGAATCACAGGTGTATTTTTATCTGTGATGATGAAAATGATGATGGTATCATATATGGGTTAATAAAACAAACACTTTACTTGGCTTTTTGTTTTATCAACAAACTCATTCATTAGCTACATATTGTTGTTCCCCAAACTAAGCGATCTCGTTTCTAAGGTTGGTGTGTAGACAGTAAAAATGGTAATACGAAAGTAAAGAGGATGGGTCGTTTTAATGTTTTGAAAATAGTGGATCCATTATTTGTTCTAAGTTACTTTTGGCTTAATATTCAGGAGGTGACGCGTATGTAGCAAGTTGACCCCCCGTATGAACCTTTTAGTAAATACTTATCCGAAAACAATAGTGTAGCGAACAAGCTCGCTTTTGGTTATTCATCATCAGGCTGATTACATAACAATTTATATGAAACAGAGTTGTCAGGGCGAAACGGACAAAAACAAGTAGCTAGTTTGGGTGAGGTCAGACATGTCATCGGCACACACGGAAACAACGTTTTGGTACGGTTACTTCACCATTAGGACGCCTTTGGAACCGTGACGGTTTGATCTGTCATGGTGTGTGTGGTTGGTCATGGCAACTTCAACGCCTGAACAAAGCGCTTTTGTGCGCACAAAGGTGGATTTCTTAATCGAATTCCAATCGCCTCGGCTGTGGCTAAAATTCGGCATCTAATAGCTTTTGAGTGATTGGCGTTGACTCGGTAAATCGGACGAAAACAGGAGTCCAGGATGACAGTATGATGTGTATCAACGAGGTGTGAAATAATTGTGCTTGTAATTGTCTTGGTGACTCCGCTGCTGATCCAGGCTGACTACCCTGGGGATTTGTAACCATCTAAAATACTTATCTCTGGGTTAGCTTAATTGTTGCTCTTTCGGCGTCTACATAATGCTTGCTAAGTTAATTTTGAGCAGTGGTGGAGGTATTTAACTTGTACTCATGAAGATAACCGGGCGATAGGTTAAAAGTTTGGGAACTACTTAAATAGTTAGCTACGGCCTGTGGCCCACTTACTGAACTTGAACCCGGTCGTACTAATTACTGATCTGGAGGGCGCTTCTCAAATATTATCAGCCTGTTTTACGTGTACACTAGTTGTTGAGACAATTGACTAATTCGCCATGGCACTGGCAATACTAGATTTGGTTAACTTGGCTGGAAGCTTTCTCTGACTGTTTCGCTACAGATCATGGATCATAGATAAGTCGTACTGTTTACGCATGTGACTGATCAGAGTTGATGAAGTGCATACTTCTGGACATTGTATTCGTTCCTTACTGTTATAACGAATAAGTTGAAATTACAATTAAGTGTAGGCAAAACAAGGCAATTACCTAGTGTCTGAACGGAAAAACTGCTTGCCTCCTATTTTTACACAGGGCCCACATGACAGGGAGACTGTAGTTACACGATTCGGGAGAAGACTGCTTGATCTATACACTCGTCCGGGATGAGAAAATAGGTTTGAAACTACTCATCTGAATAGTTAATAATAAACATGACTATAATCTTGTCGTTTCATCTCGTTACCTGAATATACGCGTGGTATGTGCGTACATCCATTCTGGAGGCCTGTCTCCAGAGGGATGGTTGGTTGTACTCAAACGACTACCTGGATTAGGTCATTTCTAAAGATTTATTTTATGCCTCTGTCTCGTTATATTAAGGTCCGATGATACATTCCGCCTATGAAAGAATGTAGACGACGAGGTGAAGAATTCTTATGAGAAGCATGTCATATGAAAAGATCACCCTTTTGACATGCACATAGATAAACTATTACGTAGGCCAAAATCCTTTACCAATCACCAGCAATGAAAATATCGTCCAACAAGTTAACGATTAGTGTGACCTCAAATTGCAGAGAAGTTCTAGTCATGGGATGATTGATTTGACTTAAAAGGTCAGTTACTGTGTCTTCTGTCGAAACGATCGGGCAATCAGAACACGGTCGAGCGTTTACATATTACAACTCAGTCGCGCCTAACGTGAGGTCAGTGGCGTAGTGTCCATCACGATTCCTCATGAATGTGTAGTTAGAGTTCTAATCCTGGTTGTTGCAAGAATATACACTACTGACGAGCACTAATAAAAGTGAAACTTGAGTCCAGTGTTCCTTCTAAAAGAGGTTGACTGAAAATCCAGTGGGATTGCGACGGATGCAACTAGTTGTGAGTGATGTTCAGTTTATATGAGAACAGTAGCCAGGATGAGTAAGAAATTCGAACAAAAGCGACTGCGGACTGCATGTGTGATGACCGTTATACAACCATTTTTCCAAACTCTGAAAAAGATTGAGAATAGGAGGTTGGATATCTGTACAAGCTTATTCTGTATGCAGCAATGAGGGCTACGCAATCTGATTCTAGTAGCTTCGACAACGCTGACGTCTGGAATCGCTTAATCTTCAGTCGATTTCTGGGTGCTCGATAGAATGAATAAGTGTAGTCAGCCCACCGAGCGATAATGTGAAATAATAAATATTTAAATCTTATCAAACGCACAGTCCACTCGGGGATCCATAATAGAGACCAAGTATTGTTTTCTGCTTTGCTGATTTCGTCATTCCAGTAGCAAACCTCTACGAAAAATGAACAGTGGGAACATTATAAAACCACAAACTTGATGGTGAAAGATAGGAAGGAAATGTGCGTTTGTACATAAAAGTCTTATGACCTGGCTCAGCCAGTGGGTGTTATGGTGCGTACATCTTGTAAACAGCGGGAAATAAGACTACTCCTGAAAGATAACTTCTTGACGTTTTCATTACACTGCCTCAAAGGCAGTTCAGGTAGACAAAGTCAACATTCGCAGAAAAGGTAGCGGTTAGTTACCAACTCACATAAAGTATGTAGAACACTGGTATAGTCACTGAAGGGAGCTCCGGGTAAAGGAGCGAACGCGAAACACGGTGGGTGACCGACTGACAACCGTTCCGATTCCACTACGCCCAGTCTTTCCACCTCAAAACTGACGTTAATTGGTTACAGAACCTTCAAACACTTCCTCGTGTGATAGAAAAATACAGCAAATAAAACTATTAAGTTTTGGTAAAATTATAACGCAATTGTAATTGCCTTTACCTGTGATTATTCGGAATTAGTATTAGAGAATAAAGATTTGCTGTTCGGTGACCGATTTTTATATTGAGGAGTTGAATCGGCCGGGGTGAAAGCATAGGAAATTGTATAAAGGCTCATGTCTTCACGGATATGGTGATGTTTGTCTATTTGGGGCATCTCTGACGAAAGAGAGGCATCTCCCTAAAGTTTAATTGTTGTGTATATAGCGCGTCTGTGAGCACTATGCTACTATACGGCTCTAAAACTTGGCCGCTCAGGATAGAGGACGAACACTGTTTGTGTTTGATCGTTCGCACCAGGTGGTGCCATCGGGAAAGCGACGAAGAGGTTAGGAAGTGGGTATTTGATAGTGATTTCCAAGCGCGCTCTGTTATCCAACCTTTAGATTTACACAGACATAGATTGTTTGGATATAAACTAAAGATGTATTCCAACCGTCTGTCATATTGCGTACTCTGCTGACGTTGCAGGCGGCTGGTATTAGGTACGAGGTGAACAAATGAAGATCTGGCATAGAGCAGTGAAGACGCCCAACAAAGAATCAACATATGTTCTGGTTTGTCTCCCGGGTTGGGGCTCCCATTAGCCATTGAGTCGGTGACTGGAGATTTTAGTTGAGATGGCGGTAAATTGGACTCAGTAGTGTGAATGTTGTTTTTGTTTGGACCATGTGTCTGTGAAATAGGTGCATTTAATTATGCTGGGTGATTATCATTGTGAGTATGCTGTCTTGCTGATGACGCCTAAGGTTCATTTATAGCTAAGTTGTTTGGCTGCAAGGTATAAGCATCTTCGTGTTTGAGTATAGAAAATTTTCTTGGCAGTCAGGTTCCCATCTTTCTTCACTTCTTCCTCTTTAGCTATGGCTTGCTTTTTTCTTCACAATTGTGTGGCAGGCAAGTAGTAGAGAGAACGACTGACTCTATGAAGTTGATGATAATGATGATTATGAAACACACATGTGATAGATAACGTGACCAGTGGTCAGGACGTGTCTAGCGACTGAAGAAGCTGGCTGTTTACGTGTTTCAACAGCCTTGTCGTACTCCGGTAACACAGATTTCTGCACCCATTTGGGCAAATGTTCCTTCATTCTGGAGTTCAAGCATTTCTCAGTTCTGTCTATGTAACTTTCTCTTAAGTTACTTGCAAATTGGTAAATAGAGTGTGAAGTGGCATCGATAGGATGATCTCCTTTGACTGAAGGTACCGGTAACTTCTGAGTCCGGGCGATTACACGGAGTTCAGCTTCACTGAAGGTTCGCTTAATCGAATTCTTCAACCGTTGTGTCATTTATTACATGGTATAATCACCTTTAAAAGACAGCTCTATGTAGACCTTTTTCTCTACAGTGACCACTTCGTCGGATGGTATATTTTGTTTAAAGCGTATTCACTAGTGATCGTTTATGTTAGGCCGATATGAAGCTGTTGCAGTGTAAGTATTGACCGGACCACGTGGATTTTCTATAGAGAGTTCTTTTAACCGAACTATCTTCCCGACGACTTATGAGTATACCTAAAAATGATAGACAGTTGTTGACCTCAAATCCATAAGTAACCTTCAAGTTAGGGTGACAACTATTTAGACCAAGTTATCTATCGCCTGTTTAGATCAACTGAATAGTAACGTGTCGACATAAAGCTTGCAGTGACAAATTAGTGACAAGTTAATTCCGTTTGGCAAGAAATGACTGGCAGGAATCGATGTTCGTAGTTCCTTACGATTGATTTGACCATTAATCTGAAGAAAGAGCGCTCCTAATGCTATGGTTGTACTTTGTACTATCTTGTCAATTCTTTGTTCAAAACAGAACGTACACGATAAACAAAAACAAAAAGACGGACTCACATTCCGGTAGTTGACCTTCATCCACAATCCATGGTAGTTTAGGCAGAAGTGGCCCTAGGCAAGAGGACTGCTCGTTGTCCAAATCCGTTTCTAGTTCTTCCTCAGACTGTTTGCTTACACTGTGAATTTCAAGTGAGCTGGAACGATCCACTACTAAATCTGCCAACTTTAAAATAAAACATACAGTTGAGTAGAGCTAGTAGGCCTAGAAAATTCGATAGAAATTGGGTACTGCTTACACTAAATTAGAGCTATCATGATCGGACAACACTCTTAGTTGGAGGATTTCAAAGGAAATGATTAAGAAATACTGGAGCATAGCTGTACTGTAGATCGAACAATACTCACAGGACGAGTTTTCTGACTATTAGAATAATAACCACCCCAAAGGTTTGACCAAATCAACACATGTCTGTTAGGACTGTCTCTAGCCTTTGGTTGAATTTAACTTTACTATCAATAACACGTTTGTTCCAAAACTGCCATGTTCATCAACATCACAGACAACAATACATCAGTGGTTCAAACAGATGTCTAACTGCTACACTACCAAGAAGAAAAAACCCGACAAATGAAGGGAGAAAAATAAAGAGGGGGACAGGAAGGGGAGCTGAATACTAAAAACAGCTACGCCTATATTCAAACATACAACATCAAGGCGCCTACACCTTCTAAATAAATAACCAAGCTGTGAGTTAAAGCAAGACGTCATCAGCAAAACAGCTTCCTAACGGCTTTTACTACTTCCCGTCATTAAGTGCACTCACTTCGCAGACAACTCGGACAAACAACGACAGCATACACGCCACTGAGCTGGGTTAGCCGCCATCTCACCTAACATTTCCAGCCGCCGACTCTGTGAGTCGCGAGGGTCCCAGCCCGGAAGACGAACCCCACGTGCAGTGATTAACCCCTTCGTGAACGATTTCATTTGTCTACGCCAGGTTATCACCTGTCCACCTCGCGCCAGCGTCGCTAAACGGTGCCCGGTGTGACACAGGACTAGCTGGCATCCTTAGTACATGACCTAACCATCTAAGTATGTGCGAGTGCAAGGATTGAACAGAAGAACTCGTTTGACAATCAGTGCCAAACACCCGCTTCCCAACCACCTCGTTGCTCACTCGCTGGTGCAAACTGGTACAAGCGACTGAACGCAGACATCAGTGGTCAAGTATCTGAAAACGGGTCACGTCCTCTACCCTGAGCAGCCAGGTTTCGCTGCCATAAAATCATACAACCCTCACTGTTGCCTGATATACGCGACTCTTAAGTCTCGGAGAGACGCCTCTCTGTCGCCATAGGTGTCTCAGATTAGCGAACACCGCCATAGCTTTGGAAATATGCGCTTCTATTTCATTCCCCACACTTCCACCGCCGCTACTGATGCAGCTTCCCAGGTATACAAATCGGTCAACAACCTCCATGACTTCATTATCAAACATTAAATCTACGTAATCACGGCAATGTTGCAGAAGCACTTTGCATTTTGAAGCCTCAAAGCACATTCCGAAGTACTTAGCAGAACACGAGATAGCGTTTAACGTTGTTTGTGCCTCTTGCAGGTTGTCAAACAGAAATGCCTTATCGTCAGCACAATCAAGATCAGTCAGTCTTTCACCAGATAGGAGGTTCACGCTGGCAACACTTGAGTGCCGCAGATAGTTCTCCACGATAGTGTAAAAGCTGTAATCAGTTGTTGGTGATGTTCAACTTGTGTCTTATACGACCAGTATTTCCTGGAAACGTTTTGTTTGCACACTATTTGTGCTTCACTCGTGCGGGTGATCGCATGCCTTCAACATTGAGTATCGTAAGAGTATTGGGGAAGAAATGTTAAAACAGCTGGAAAATTTGTCCTCAGTTTTTCGAATATTTAGACAAAGGAGCTGTTGTAAGCCAATATTTTCAATAGTTTCTATTCTTGCTTATAAAATGGAGGCTTCACTAATCTGCTACTTACAAAAATGATACATGCGTTGAAGAATAACCGCTATTTAGTATAAAACTGCGCCGGATGTACGATATGAAGTGAAAGCGTAACTGTTACTAGAGAGAGTGAGAGATTTTGAGCTGGTCAATATTATCAATCATTGTTAACTTTCTTGCTTCCCCCACATTCTTTAATATTATGAAAGAGAGACATTCAGTAAACGTAACATCTGTGTAAAAGTCAACGTAGTAATTCGGCAAATCTTTGCGCTTGGTTTTGTGAGTGAAGATCACAGTTCAACCTAACGAGAAGCCAATTTTCATAAGGAATGTTCACATAGCAAAAATACAAATTCCTTATAAGCTGTCCGCTTTAAATTTATTACGAATGAAGTCAAACACATTGGAAGTCGTGCTCAAAACTTTACTGATAAATGGACTGAGAACAACACAATGTTACGAGCAAGTTGTAATAATATAAGTTTCAACTATCTCGCGTGGCCTTCCTGAGGAGTGTTTTAATCGAAATCCAAACAAATTCCCTCAAGCGTTTGCAAAGAAACTTGATAGATATGACAAACAATCACCAACAATGTCGATGCGGCTTGTTAGCAACAGAATCAACTCGGATACAACTTGCCAAAGCTAAACCATCAATTAAACCGTTAGACTTGTTGGGAACACTCTTTTAGTATCCGGGTTTGTCGAACTTGAAAAAACTAACCAGATTATTTTGTAACTACGTCGCTGACTTTAAGCGCAGACTTTAGACACAATTGGGTCACCGGACGGAGTTTACAGAGCAATCAAGTGAATCATTGCTTTTCTGAAGGGTTCAGTTTGTTCTTGACCATCTCGAATGATAGAGAGAACAAATTAGATTTTTTATTTGGTCACAGTAGTAGATGATTGTGAATCATCCGGACGAATGGGATTCATTAAAGGTCCCAAACAACAGACAACGATCAACCAAAATTCAGGTCAGAAGGTCAACTCACTCTGTATATATGAGCAGGTATCCATCGCACTTCACTAATCTCCACGCTCAAAAACTACACGCTAAAACAATTACGCACTGTTGATGTCACCTGGCTTGGTGATGAAACGTTTGCAACCTAAATGCCAAGCTCGGCGAACATACCAATACCAAAACCAACAAACTGAGCTGCGAACAACACCACCACTGTTCACAACTATCCGAAGGTACTACGATCGCCCAACTTGACGGTGACCGCCGACGTATTATCCAATACGGTCGAAAAACATTTGGTATCATCCGAAAGCCAGACGTAGTTTCGAAAACATCCACTGCGCGCAGCAATGCTCAGAACGAGACATCATTGTCTTATTCATTGCGCCCTCGGGCTAGGCAAGCCCCTCACTATCATATGAAACAGACTCTTGAGTCATTAACTCCGGGTAGGGTCCCCCAAGAAAACCCTGTATAATGTTGCTTCGAGGGTCAGGCTTTTGAGTCAGAGACTCGGGGTGGAGTCCCTCAAGTCAACCCCTTTCGTAGCATAAACGACCGGGAATTATCGGAAGTTATCGTTCTCCCGACATTGACATTATTCACCCAACACGACTTCCTCCTATTATTTCACACCCCATGTCTTCTGCCTTCCATGTGCCTTCGAGCGAAAATTGTTTTCTAAAACCAAGACAACTGGTAAACATTAGCAATTTTATTGGACATACTCTTTGATAAATCGATCAGCAAGCTGCTCTGGCCAGCACGCTCTCAACTATGGAGCTTGATGATGAGTCTACAATTCTAGCACGGTTTTCCATTTGAACTCACCTCTAGATAACTGTCGATCCAAGCGCTTCTCTTTCTGGTGATGCCGAAGCTGGATCTTGTGGTCAAGCTGAAGTGGAAAGCTCACTGACTTCAAGAGCAGAACAATGCTTTCTAGATTGGATCCCAGTGAACAGTCACTTATGCGCTGTTAGACTCAACACATCGGTTAAAGTCCCACAAAGGCGTTGTTTTCATTATATTGGCGTACGCTCCAACCGCTAGCTGTTCATATGCGTTCTATAATGCCATCGTTGACCTTCTGAAGCAAAGTTAACACTCAGGCATCATCATACTAACGAGTGATTTTAATGCTCAACTTGGTCGTCTTTCTCCGAATGAGAAACGGCTGGGAGGTTTGGTGTCTGGGCGTAACGCATCGACAATGGCGAAAGACTGCTGCAGCTATGCGCATCCCACGGTCTCTATATTTCGAGCACCGCATTCCAACACAGGAAGAAGCACTGTTATATAAAGACCTCCGTGTGCTTCTCATCCGTGAACACAGCTGGATCACATAGCAGTCAGTTACAGGTGGCGCCACTCCGTTAAAGACTGTCGGGCAGCTAGCGCACAGGCGTTCGACCGCACACCTGCAATCTGATTGGCTGAGTGGGACCATACCACCACACACGACTATACTATCCTAGCTGGACCGGCCGATCGAGGTGGTGTGATGCGTCCTGGTAGTTTCGTTAGGAGATGCGCCTCCTAACAAGGACTTAAACGCAAGCTGACTAAAAGCTTGTGCAAAGACCATGAGCACCGCTTGGTCGAACAATTGAGGGACGAGTAAAAAGTCTGGCTTTTTTCTCCGATCCGTGGTTTTACTGGCTGTTGAGTCGCTGTGAAACCACATTTGAATAAGGTTGCTCATTTATAACCAGTCAATCGCACCGTCTTGACAGATGGACTGAACATTTTGAAGAACAGCTCAGCTGGTCTTAACCAGACCGTGTGGACGACGGAACCGGAATGGTCAGTTATTGCACTCCAGATAGCCCTCCATCGGAAACAGAAGTGGCGCTAGAGCTCTAATCATTAAAGCGCAACAAGGCTTCTGGACCAGATCCCATATCTCCTTATGTTCCCAAAGATGGTGGGGAAGAAGTTGATATCGGAATTGACAAAACTCCTCCAGACGATTTGGGAATGTGAACAGGTACCTAGTGATTGGTGCCTATCAGCAGTAATTCCTGTCTTCAAAGAGGGAGACCGAAGTCTATATGACAACCATGGAGGCACCAGTCTAGTGACTGTTGTGTCCAAATTAACTATCACTTTTATATTACGTCGGCTCTCTAGGTCAAGAGGAAGTCGGGTACGTGAGGAACAGGCAGGATTCCGATCCGGTCGTGATTGCGTTGACCACATTTTTGCCTTCCGATGGATCATGAAACATCGACACTCTTATGGATAGCCAACGGTCGTGAACGTCTTAGACTTAAAGGCTTCCTTTGATTCAGTTGCTCGTAACGTTCTCTACAACTGTCTTCTTCACAAGGGAGTACCCGGGACATACGTGGATCTGTTGAGATAACCATATGCTCAGTCTGCAAGCAGGGTGAGATTATACGGACAGTTGTCTTGAGCGTCCAGCATTTCTAGCAGTGTTCATCAAGGGTGTCCGATTTCCCTCTTGCTGTTCAATTTTGTCATGCACGACATTCTGGAATATGAACTCGAGGAATCCAGTGAGCATGGTGTTAAGCTTCTTTCTGATGCTAGGTTGACCGACATGGAGCATATGGATGATACCGTCTTACTTAGCCCGTCTGTCGAAAACATGCAGACCATGACGAATAGGGTGAATAGCCAGGCTAGTTTGTATGGAATATGCTTCGCACCTTCAAAGTACAGTGTTTCCTTCGAGACTGGGGCACTCCAACTCTTACCTTCCTCATTACAGATAATCCAACTGAGACTGTGAACACCTCCACATACTATCTAGTCAGCCTGTAATATTGCTGATGAGATATCAACGGAGATAGCAGAGGCACTAGTTGCTTCTGCCAACTCGCGTCATCTAAGGCGTCAAAAGTTGTTCGGTTATCATTGAAAGGAAGAGTGTGTGATGCATGTTTACGTAAAGTATATGTCGTACGAACTCTAATATATAATCTTCTACCCCTAATTATGCATAGATACAGTAACTTTCAAGCAAGTGTCTTACTTATACCGTGCGATAAACATAGACCCACAGCATTGTGATTTTGGTGATTGGAAATGGTATTCAAAATCACCAGTGGGTCTGTTTTCATGTAAACATATGCCCGTCTAATAAGGGGTGAATCTAAAGCGTACGGAGTACTTCCCGATGAGGTTGACTCTTCTGTTTCTGGATGACATTCAAAATTATGGCTGAGTAGGGGATGTCAGCTGTATGTAGTTTGGCCATATTTATACAACAGGTTATGTTTTAACGTTTACGGGCCAAATGTTGCGTACGTGATGAGTGAAAGTACGGATGCTGTTACGGGTAACAGTAAACAAGGATACCGCCAATGTTTGTCATTATTGTGCAGTCCAGACGGAGCTAGCCATACTATAACAACTTGACATTTGCCATCAATTTAAAACAAACTCACCTGCGTAGTGAAGAAATTCCTGCTATCACTTCCTTCAGTTTCTGTGTCCCCATCGGGTTGAGCGATATCTGATGAGAACGAAGGTTGAAATCCACTGATTGGGGGTAGCGGCTTGACGGCTTGAGGAGATTCCGGCAAGTCGCACAAACTGTTCACTGTTTCGGTGCTGTGCTCAATGCTTGACCGATTAGCTGGAGATAAAAGTTTATTGACGGACAGATTCGATGAAACAAGAGAGCTGGTCTCAGTTTCCGCACGTAGCTCCAATAACAGTTTGTCTGGATCACAACGCATAAATTTCGGGCCTGTATCGAGCTGTTTTGTAGTTAATCTGAAAAAATACATTTTAAAAGGAACAAAATAGCGGTATGACATCATGGGTACTGAAAACATCTTGATGAACGCGAACTGAACGATACGAGTGTGAACACAGTTGATCCACGGGGTTCAAAACAGAAAAGTTGTACGTAAACAACATAAACGGCTGTTGTTCTTCCAGTATGAATCACAGGATGTAGCATAGTATCCACATTGAAATACATCGTGCAGTAAGCTACGTATCCGATTAGACAGTATTAGATAAGCCATTGGAAATTTGAATAGCCATTCGCTCCGACTATTCGTGCTACCCGCAGTAGCCTCCGACTGCAAAAGAATGCACCAAATTCAGTAGGTCTAACTTTGGCAGTGCTTGTTACTTGAGAGACTGCAGTGATCGACATGAAGCACTTGAAGGATGTTGCTCAGTTAGCTCACACCTCGATGACTACTAAAAAGCTGTGTACATATACTCTCAGCGCCTTCTTGTCATATTTCAGATCACCTGTTTAACGGTTTCAGTACCTAGAGCAGAGTACACGGATGCTTTACCGTTTCTGTTTAATCTTTTCAGGGTCAGAACAGTAAAGGACTATCCGAAGCACTCACAAAGTGTTACTGTGGGTCTCTTACCATGTGAAACTTTGAGTGATTTTGATTACGTTGGCGAATAGTGGTTGTTGTTTGAAAACTTTTAGACAGCACAGACAATGCTAGGAGTTGTTTCGCATGGTGCGGTCTGTAATGTATGAATGTAGGGTACCCCTGCAACACTGTTGTGAATACGTAGATTTAATGTTGGCTGACGACGTTATGGGGGTTTTTGACTGGTTGATGTATTTGGGAAGCTGCAACAGCGACTGTGGAAGTGTATCGAGGAAAACAGAAGCGCGTACGTCTAACGTTAGAGTGGTATTAGCTAACTTAGGAGACCCTTGGCAACACAGAAGCATTTCTCTAAGGTTACAGGATTGCATATGTAATGCGAGTGTGATGATTGTGCTATCTTACGGCTCGGAAGTTCAATCTTTCAGGTTAGATGACGTTAACTATCATCAGGTGTTTGACCATCGGTATTTGCGTTCATTCGCTCGCATCGAGTGGTACCAACTGGGTAGACAACGGAGAGATTAGGAACCGGGTATCTGACAGTTATTGCCCTGTTGTTCAATTTCCAGATACGTACAAACCTAAATGGTTCAACTTGAAATTAATTATGTTAGCTGGTCGTCTGTCACATCGATAAATATTTTTCGACAGCGGCCGACTGGTGTTATCTCCGAAGTGGGCAGATGATGAACCGGTGCAGAGAAATGAAGTCACTCAAACAGACGTATATACCATTCCTGGCAGTAGTTTCCATACACGATACTACGAGTGCAGTGAAGTTGAGCGATCGTAACATACTACTCATACCACTGCTATTCAGTAGTAGGACCGGAGCATATATTTTGACATCGCACAAGCCGCAGGAAAAATACAGGAAGAAAAATCAGAGTGCAGCATCGCCCATAGTGGTCCCTGCTACTCAATGGAAATGAGCATTGAAGTCTGCGGCAATCGAGAAGGTCTGGGGCCGAATATCGCGTACAAATGAGTGGTTTTGTTTCAGGTCTTGTTTAAATGCTTAATCCATGTGTTGGTTCGTCGAATAAACAACCCTTGTGCCATCCGCGTTCTTTGATCACAATACCAGCTCATGACTGTAAGCGTTTACGACTGCTTGAAAGTCAAAATCTTAATGGAATACAAAACACCATCATCATATAAGCCATGAGCCGGACGAAAAAGGTGATTAGTGACAACAGTGAAATCATGCATTGTACAACTCAACTCTCTTCAGTTCTAACTTTAAAAAGACAACTTTCAATCATCAAGCAGAGAAGAAGGGGATTCTGTTGCGAGAACCCGAGTATTGTGGAAAATTAACTTATTTCACTCACAGCTTGCTCAGATTTGTCTCTTTCAATTCACTATCGATAAACTGCCTTCGACTTCTACAGCATCTTTTACAGATGTATTTTGATAAAGACTGGATGACTATCGTAGAAATTTCTTCTCTCTCTGATCTGTCGCCTGAAGTCAGTGTTTTCTCAAAAAGTTCGTTGGGACTGCACGATGTCTTTCATAATATATACCTTGAACACTTACAGATTTCTACTGTGATGACACTGTAATCTTACTCAGACATATTACATTAGATGTATTGATCCTGCGAAAAAAATTGTTAGGTCACCGAAGTAAAGTCAGATCAACTCTCAGTTATATAGCAAAAATGCACGGCCTGATACAGTCAAGTCTGTTGCATCTGGAATGATTCGTGAAAGTAATCAATAGCTGGAAAAAACATGAGCTGGTAACAAAATGTTACGAAAACAGGTCAGCACTACCATGATTAGTTCATTCAATTAGATTTACAGATGCCTATTGCCAGGGTGGGGACTTTACAGTTGATCATATCGCCGGCTGATAATGCCAGCCGATGTGATGATGTATCAGAGCTAATGAGAGTTCCGCAACTAAAGACTTGCAAACTCTTCTAACTGATCTTTATTCCTCAGCCAACGAGTTTACTTTAAGCAAGGTTACAGAGAATCGCAGCTCGAGCGATAGTATCCGCTCAAGGCCGTTTATATATACTGTAATCACGATGTTCTAGCATATAACCCAATAAACCATTCGTGCTTGAATACTCACCGAGTGGGCACAACCAACGGGGCGCGAGCGATTGACTTTTGGTATTTTCCCTGTAGTTTACTTCGTGATTGGGTCGCGTTAAGCACTTGCTTGCAAGACATCTTTCCAAGCGATTTTCTTAGTGGGGAGGGAAGAGCCAATTGCGGCCTTGATCCCTTTTTTAGTGATGTACCGTTCGTCCTATTATTGTCCTCGGATGAGGGTATCAGATGGTTACTATCAACGTCGAACCAGCTCGTGGCGTCTGGAGACCGTCGTAGATTTATCGCCAGCCTACGCACTAAAAGTCGATCGAGAAGCCGTGGCATGCCTGAGTGTCGGGTAATAACCGGATTGTTGTGAACTACCACCTCCTTGAGTTGAGGCCACACAGCCACCGGAAGCAGATGTTCTTCGTAACAGATCTGTAAATTGCACAATGTGAATTAAAAGTTAAGACTGAAAAGAACATACGCCAAAAATTAGATGGATTTTAGAAAACCACGTTGATGATTAAAACTAGGCAATGCCTTTAGCATGTGCCATAACTGCTAGCATGTTGGATATCATTGAAGCCAACAGTACTAAGCTCTATTGTGGAGTTGATGTATTCTTAGTGCTGTAAAAACCATCATCCCTACCCGTCTACATCACCACTGTTTTTAACAATCTAAACTGGTATTGTTAGAGAAGATGCAGCCAATCGGGCTCTTTGATGTGAGTGTTATTGATTAGCTGAGTTGTCTATGAAGTTCGGACAATCAGTAATGGGGGAAAGTAAAATATCGCTGCGGCATGGTCTAGCAGATGTCGTTCGATTGTCGTTTGCATTTCAGTTGTTTGTTTCCGGGGCGTAAATATCTAAAATGTTAGGTGTCTAAGTTCAGACAAAAGTGAATCAAGTCCCATATCGTTGCCTTCTTCACGCCTTACTCTAGGGGAACAGTTTGCTCATTGTGGTTACCAAGTTGTCTAGCTTTCAAACGTGTGCTCTCCTCAGTTAAGATAGCCTCATCTAGAGGGAAAAATTGAAATTGCACGCCATCTGTTTATTAACGTTTGGCCATCAGAACATTGGCTAGCACACAGTTGGATGTTCTCATAATCCACGGTAATGCATTGTCCATCAAGCTGTCCTAACCCCAAAGATTATCAGAATAAAAGAGAAATAAGAAAACAAGTGAAGATTACAATTGTTATTTCTTGCAAATCTAATTAGGGTAGTCCTCTGTTTTGCAGAAGTAACAATTTTCGGAAGGTTATTTCCAGTATATCTAAGAGAACTTAATAATGCTAGAACGTATCCTAAGAGACAATATGGAATCTCAGTGGTGGACGGCGAAAATAAAACTTCGTTCATCAGAAAACTTCTATTATTGAAGAGGCCGGTGCTACCCGGTAACGTAGCGTTCATTTAGTTTAATTTAAGGAATATCAAGTCGGCTAAAGTTTCTCAGACATAACCAAACAAGAAAGCAGTGGGATGATGGTACTAACATTGACTAATACTGAACTCATCATCATCATCATTATAAACAGCAATACATTAGTGGTTCACACTGATGCTTAACTGTCACACAACCATGAAGACGAAAAGGCAAACCCTGTATAGGAAGAGAGAAGGAGAAAAGAAAGAAAAGGGAGGAGACCTAACCACTAAAAAATAGCTACATCTTTATTCAAACATACAACATCAAGGGGCCTACACTTAGTAAACAAACAACCTTAATTTGAAGGTTGGTAAATGTAACAGTACAATTAAGTTTGTTACAAGATAAGTGTTGGTCGTGAATTTTACAATACAAACGACAAATACTTGTATAGGTCGTGAATAGTCTCAATAACAGTAAGGCGGAGTGGTTTTTGATCAAACAGGTCAGCTTTGAACTTCTGATACGGGATGATCCTACGCGAATGTGACACGATAAAGATAGATTAATTTAACCTGATTTATTCCTGTCTATGGTTTCAATAAGTGATGAATTTGCGTGAAACGATACACGCGTTGGTAATCTTCACTAACTGTAAGTGCTATCTGTCCAAATAGGTAAATGACGGATTTAGCGGAATAAATACAGAAGGCTTTAAAGTGTTAAGGATAAGATGTAATTAGTATGATGAACATCATGCTCTCCTAACCCCCAATCTGACTGAAACTGTACACAAGTGAACATGTGTGACGCCCATCTGACACCCACTACCAATCACAAGGTCTTGGATTCGAACTCGGTTTCTTTTTAAGTTAAGGCAGCATGAGAGTATCCGACTCATATGTGACCTAGCGTAGCACTAAATACTTTATGACGTGAGTTGGAAACTTGCACATAGTGCCAAAAGATCGCCCTAATTATAACGAAAATGTCAATTGCATAAACGTAGATCAGCCTCATTAGTACAGTTGGAGACTACGCTTAGCGACATGCTACCACTTCGCGTTTTGATCAAAACACAAACTACTTACAACAGATGCTTACCATGGAGCGTAGAGCTAGTGAACACACTGACCAAGAAAAGGTTGGGGTTTTAAGGTTCATCCTGGGCTGTTAGACCAACCTCACGTGACTACACCCGTCGCTACCACTCTGAGAAGGCCAATGTCCAGGATGTCGAATGAGGATACAAAAAACTAAAATATATTCGTGAGAGACTCCCCCATCAAACACCAAAAATTCACTTTCTTGTTCATTCCTGTCGCCCATTATATCCTCATGATGCGTGGGTTTACCACTGGACTGTTCTGTCCACCAACAATGCTTCAAACATCGCCTCAGATACCACCCTCGAATGATATATCGGAACTTGTTCAAGGCATTCAAGACCTATGGTTAATTACTAACACCCTAGTTACCAAGTTATTTATCTCATCTTAACCGTCGGAGAGGAGTTACGCTCACACGCACAAACTATTGGAAAAATTTCCGTCTATACTGAACACCTTCAAAACCAGAGTACCTACATTTTACACATAAACAACTGTGTTACAAATAAAGGTAAGGTGTCATAAGCAAGACAATTTTATTACGGTATCCTCTACTCCGTATAATTAAGTGCACTTATTTCACAAGCAACCCGTTCAAGCAACAAGAACATCCACATGACAGCCGATTTGGCTGCCATTTCACATGAAGTCTACATCTACCAACTCTGTGAGTTGTGAAAGCTCCAATCCGGGAGACGATAGCTTTGCATATAAGATATTCTCGCTATTGGAAAGATTATCTCTATGCTTATCCATTTTCTGTCTACCGCATAATACAGGTGACTAAATTCAACCAACCGTATTCTGATACCGTAACCTTTTGAGATTGTAGAAATCCAGCACTACTGACAACTGATCTTAGGTCCGCATTTCCGTGAACTTTCCAGCCGGTCACCTTCGAACAGAATCAATCTACAGGAGTAAACAGTACAGGTACCGTCTTCTCTTTAGATGACCGGACAGTCACAGCATTACTCGCAAGCCAGTGTGATTGAACGGTCACATATGACAAATCACTTATGCCTAATGTAAGATAAGTGGAGTAGTGGGCAACACTGGTGTTCTATGAGAACACGAATGAGCTTCATCAGCAAAAATTGCTCATTACCAACTGTTACGGACGCGTTCCCGTTGTTGCAAATAGTCGATGTGCTTTTGTCCTAACGCCTGCTTATTGGTCCTACTAGCAGTTGGTGGTCCGGTTAAATTGGATCAATAGGTTTCTGCCATCTGACTGGTTGTTTGTCAGACTGGTCATGTTTATGAGTAATATGTCATATTCGTTTTGGTCGCCCACTGAGTGGCAGAAATTCAGTGTACGCTCTCGAGTCTCGTGTTCTGAGTCCGCACGGATGGACGGGTTGTAACACCAACGAACTCAAAGAAGAGCGAAATTTGCGTCTATATTAGTTTGTCATTTATTTCATAGTTCTTTAAGTGCTAATCACTTTTTGTACATTGTTGGTCACCTTTCGTGCATTTAATCTCTTCGGCTGTTGTGACTTGTTCATCATTTGAGGACGATGGTTGAGCAGATCTTGAAAACAAGACACTTTCGATTTCACCCTTCCTTGATAAGCTTACTACTGGCTAGGATTGTATATTCGATGCGCATCCGACAAGTACATCACTCCTTTGATCATCTCAGGTGTTCCACTCTACCGGAACGACGATGCACCGGTTGCCAGACAGTGTAGCAATATACGCGAACATTAATATAAGAGTACGTAGGTGACCTGACAGAAATGATTTCGACGGCATTACGAAGGAGTGGCTGGTTGGCGGCATTCGAAACGGATTAGCCTGTCACCGTGACCGACGCCAAAGGACGCCTGCGCTTCAAACCATCGCCGCAAGTGGCTAGCGCTGAACCACTTACGGTTCCACTCACACACCACGTATCCGATGTAAATCCGAAGGAATAAGACCAACAGGTGTATGAATGAGGCCTTTGTGTCCAGCCGGTCAATGCTGGTTAGACAATCAATCGGTTGACAGGGAAAGGAAACCTTAATCTCTCAAAAAATAAACACAGAAGGAGATTGCAATGATAAGATCTAAACTGAGAAAAAAGATATGTAAAATATAATACAAGAAGTACTTCAGTGTACGGGTGTATGCTACCGCATTTCACGGAGGACAGAATGAAGAACAAGATTCAGACTGAAATACGAAAAGAACAGGCAAAACATCCATCACACAATACACACACACAGGAGCAACCGTAATGTTAATCTAATACCTGAGCGACCGAAGTTGAAAGGTTAATGCCAAACTAGTGCACTGTGGGTTGAGCGGAAATGATTGAACTGATCAACGAAATGATACAGGTCAAACGCATTTCCACAGCCAATAGTAAGCTTATCAAAGAAAGCGTAAGAACGTAAGTGCCTTATGCTCAGCGGTCGACTGATCGTTGTCCCTGGTCCGAAAACCAACTACAAAAACCAGGGATAGTAAATACACGAAATGTGACCAAGAATGAACGGAACATGAAATAAATGACAAAGAAGCATAGTGCTTTATTCCACAAGAGGCTAATCGAAAAGTTTATGAGAATGTGAAACCTGCACTTATTAATGAGTAGTGTTCGTTGCACATTATCTAAAACCTTCATTCTTACCAATAGACTATAGGGATGGTTATGACATCCTTTGTTAATCACTTTCATCAAACGCAATCTAAACCCCACAGTTACTTCATGTAGCATACCATCATACGTTTGTGCCCATTCTCAGCTAGTTGTGTGGATTGCGCACTCAACCCAAACATTTTCTCGACTATACTCAAGCCTTTTGGACTTCTGAACTACACGTATGAGACCTACGCACACTGGTAATGCAGTATAATTAGTGAGTAGAACTCACTGGAAAGAAAATTGCAGGGAACTGTGAATGGTATTCACAATATGACAAAAGACTTGATCATCACATGACATCAACATTGTGGTCGATAATGATAAGTCAATAATCGGCACTGATGTAATGCTGTCGTCCTGCTAAAGAAAACCTGTGCATATAAAAGCACAACTAAGGATACAAACAGTTTTTCAGTAAAACAGCAAAAAAAAGTAAGATGAGTGAACATTATACGCGAAATACTTAATAGTAAGGACCAACGTCTTTGAAACTTGCGACAATGTATGGGCTATACGGCTTCCAAAGGACATTCTCCTAGGATTTCCATCGATTAATTTCACCTTCCAGTTAGTTCAGCTAGGAAACGGTAGGTAGTTAACATTATGAGCCGAACCTCACTAGCACCTCTCACATTCTCACAGACATTTCAATCAGCCTCCTTCGAACAGTCTACGAGAATGCGAGAGTTGCGAATAAATACAAGTGGTGTTTGATTCATACTAAGCAAACTTCCCTTACTACTAACCAGAATTCCTGCAGCTGTTAGCATCTGTGCCTTCTTTTCTGACAGCCTGAAATCAATCAGCCAAAAAGGGGAGAAAATATATCTCAGAAAAGTGATCCATTTACCTCTCGGTAACTCATGACTGCATAGTTTATCGAGTAAGTGTCTGAACTAACATGCCATGATGACTTAACCATCTTACACTTGTTCACAGGGTTTACTTCCCCAGCATGCATCGTGCTGACTAGACCCATCAAAGTCAAGGCAGATATCCATCGCTTCGTTAGTGGTCACTTTAAATATGTGCAACAAAATCACGAATCCAGTTGCCTGATGGGTCCCATTGCGCATCAAGTCAAACTTTAGAAAAATTAAGAAACTTTTGTTTTCACAGACGAACATCGCCCACAATTTCTAATCTCCTAATAGCTATCTTCATTTCCAATTGTTCATTAACCAGCTGACCACCACAAGAACTGAGTAGCGCAAACAGTTGATTCACATTTTTAGTGCGTTACGTAACAATAGAAATTAGCGCACTTTAAGAATTTTCGCAGATTAACCTATTTGTTTCAAACTGAATAACCCCACCTCCCAAGTTCCATGTTGTCTACATACCGACAAAACCCAGTCGAACACAAACACTAAGGACGAACTACCGCAATACGCCGGACTCCTTCGAAAGTCGGTACACACGCTTCAAGCCTAGAGACCTCAGTTTCACTGACTGGCACTTCCGTTGATTTAAACCATAAATTTATTGACACATTCGATGTAAGTTTGTGGCAGTCTTAGAAACAGGGGCGACAAGTTCAGTTTCCTCATTCATGCGGCGCAGCCTTATAACGTTACAAACCGGCCAGCAATCTTCATGAAATTCACGAACATTCTTCAGATAAGTAATTGTACGGAAAACACACCTGCAGAAAAGTGATCAAAACTGATCTTCAAACATTTGTCTACCTGATTGTGAGATAAATCCAAATATTGCAGAGCTGGAAACGGAGGAATGAGGAAGGGAGATTTGCATGCACTGTATAAATTGGTAAGTGAAGTAGTAGAACTAGATTTGCACGGATCAGAATTGGACCCGGCGCTTGACTTTCGTTGTGCTGGGCGATCGTGTTTCAAGTGAGTTGCCGGAAACGGGCGTCTGTTTGCATTGGTGGGGTACATCCTCATGTTTGATTTTCGTAGATTTTCTGTAGTTTTAGAAAGCGATGGCTTTGCGCCCCGATATGAAATACCACGAAAGCGATTACGTAGGTGAAAAACTCGATGCACATCATTCTGACCCAAGAACTCGTCGACAATGCGAACCCTGGGAGCCATAGGATTCCGCTGCTCCCAAAGTATGTCATCTCGGATTGGTTCTGAAAAGGGTGATGAGAATTAACATACTACTTTTACCATAGAATGAGTAGCTCGAACAAATATGTATGAAAGCTTCATTGAAATTTCATACCAATGAACAAGTTTAGTCAGCTGTTAAACGGGAGGGTTGGAAAGTTGCGAGAGAACTAATTAGTTCCGATTTGAGTACATAACACAAACCAATGTCTCCTGACGCGGGGGCTCGAAGTTAGTAATTAACGCAACGCAAAAAGAACGCGAAGGCCATGAAAGAAATAGACGGATAAGGTGAGGACAGACGAAAAGCGAAATCCAACATGACTAGAGATGTGTTTGTTCACCGGTATGAACCAAGACACTAACCTAAATCTAGTGAGTGATGCAAAGCACCGCACTTCTTGGACACAGTTAAACGATAACAATTGCTGTAATCTGGCTTAAATGTTTTGGAATCCGATCTGCTTACACAGCGATTAGATGAAACACTCAACGGCAGCGTAAACATCAGTCTAAGTGGTGATGAACTAACTAAAAAACGACGATGTCTGTGGGATTATTCGCTTAGCATTGGTATGTTTGAACGTGCATTTTTGTTTGTTTGATGTGAAGATGACGTGCGGATGGAAAAACACAAGCTGAACTTCTGGTGAAATATAAATAACATGCTGTGGCAAAGTGATCTGATTAGAAATTAAGATACTGATATATTCAGTGGTTCTAGACATTAGTATGATGGGTTGGATTAGTAAAAACGTTTACTAAACTTTCATTTTTTTAAAACGATACAACCATTTTGTTAAGTTCGAACTTAACCGCAGTCTTTCAAACTTTCATCGCTGCCAGCGCTACATTGTTGGTTCACAATGACACACAATTTTCTCAGCCACGAAAATACGAATAAGTCTTAGTTTAACGAAAGAAGAAGGATAATGGATTAACCCGCTTCCTAAGACCCTTATGAAGGTCTTGAAGTAATCAGCGTCAAAATGCCTACATCTTGCAGCTAAATAACCAAGGGACAAATGAAAGTATGACAACACTCATACGACAATCAGCTTCCTTGAGAGATTCACGGCTTCACTTTTTAATGGTGTTTATATCACAAGCGACCGGGCTGAACAAGGACAACCTTCATGACAATGAACGTGATTAACTAACACACCCCTAATACTTTCAATTAGTGACAGGGTGAGTCACGAGGACCACAGCTCGGCGGACGAATCCGACCTACCGTTCTTAACCTACTACTTGCTGGATTCATTTCCATTTAATAGGTTCTCCCTCGACCACCGTATACCCTATGCTAGTGAATTGGGCGCTTGATTGAGAGTAGACTGTGTGGCAAGGGGTGGGCAGGCGTTGCTGCTACATGACCTAACCATAAATGCCTATGTGAGTGAGAATGATGAATCATGGGGTGCATAATTTCGTTCTCTAACCTGCAGATAGTTCTTCTGCCGAAATCATCCGATGAGTGCAGTTGAATGCAAACCTGGACCACCAAAAACTTCAAACCAACAGTAGACTTCAACCATCAGTAGGCATGTTTGGCAGTTATAAACCAGAACTAGATGTGGTTTTTAACTTTACCTGATACATTATTTTGAAAACCAAAGATGTTTCAAATGTTAGAACTCTGTCGCTTTCTGTATGTAGGTAATTCAAGGAACAACTTCGTATTACACAAACCAAGCAACGATCCCCACAACGTCATTGTGTAATAGTCGACTAACGTTAGTATCTCAATAATGGGTCAATATATTATACACTGAAGCTGCAGAGACGATTCGTATAGCAACGTGTACAACAAGAGATATTAACTGACAGAATCTGTGCCTTCTGGATATTGTCTTAATATGTCAGTCGGTTTCCCAGTAGGGAGGACATCATTGTCGGGGTGTTGTGAATACTTCGGATAGATTTCCGTTACTTCATGTAGGCGATAGATAAATAAAACTGGGGAAATTGATCAACTTTGATAGACACCACTTTTGCAAAGAACGAGTTTCATGATTCCTCACTGCCTCTAGTCCGAACCTATGTATAAGGATGAAGTGCTGAACTCAGGTGTACCTAACTGACTGATATGCTCCATCACTTAAACGATTCAACGTTATCATTATCATGCTGATCTCCGATTCCTACCGTTGGATAATATGGCTCACAATTCCATTGGTCCTGTTAACTGTTCACAGAGTGGCATCGTAAAAACAAGTATACTTGTATAGATGAGAAAATAGAAAAAAAGAAGGAGAAAACAACTGAGTTTTATAAAAACCAACATTATCTACGACCAATCTATTCTTTCACCTGTGGACTCCATCGATATGGATGGTCAGGATAACCAGAGGTTCGGTCATATCATGTGCAACATTGTCTGATAGACCAAAGGAGACTATTCAGAAGATAAGCAGTTATACTCATGAATCTGCTTGTCAGACTCTTGACTGCGTAACAGTGCTTAAAAAATGAGACAACATTTTAAGAGCGCACAATCAAATTAGGTGTATAGTCGTGGTACTACTGTTTTCCAACCAAGACAAAAGGGGGTTACCAAAGGTACTGTTAGACAGAAGAGTACTCAAAATCATTCAACGATTGACCGCAACTGCCCACGTTTTATCCAATGCGGGGGGAAATGTTTCGGTTTAGTCCAAATGTCAGATATAACTGTCACCAAATTTATAACGAGTAGAAAGAAACATTTAGAAAACAATGTTTACATTCACTCTGCCCTTTGGTACAGCAATTCTGTTGCGACCACTTGGGCGAGATTCATTAGGTAATTGGTTTATAATAGGATCTCCGAAGAAAACACTATTTTCTGTTGTCTGGAGGGTCGGACGTTTGTGTCAGTGGATAGGTTCCCTCCGTCCGTGATATAAACGACCGAAAAGCATTAGAAGATGTCGCTGTCCTCATACTAACGATATTTAGAGATCACCATTTTTTCTCGTTACATTTTGCCTCCAAATGTTTTGCATTTTCTGTACCTTCGGGTTTGAATTCTCCTCTAAAGATAAAACAGCTGGTAACCGTTGTTGCTTCAGTGGCGCAATCTGCGACAGGTTGCCTCGTGGAGTACTTTACGAACTCTAAAACATCATATACGCTGTGTCTCCGAGAGATGAGCATGTGATCCTAGCACTTCAGTCCACCAATGGATAACTGTCGATTCAAATGCTTTTTCCCTAGCGTCTCTGGTGACAACGAAGCTGAATTTCACTTTTGAGAAAGAGTGAGGATAAAATTGAGTTCCGAAGCAGAGTAATATTTGCTCGATTGGATCCCCAATGAGAAGTCGCTCACGATTTGCCAGATTTAGCCAATCGACTATTTTCCGTTGGCACAATGTAAAAAAGAAGTTCCTACTCATTGTGTCGGCGCACGATGTAACAGACAGAAGTACTAGTGCCACCAGTAATAAGTTTTATAGCACACTCGTTGACCTTCCGAAACAGACTAGACATTTTAATGTCATCGTACTAGCGGGTGATACGGATATCTAAATTTGTCATCCTTTTTCAGATGAGAAGCAGCTGGCCGGTAAGTTCGGTGTGCGCGAAAAACGCAACCATACTTGGCAGGACCGCAGCAAATATGCAAGTGCCACAGTCCACATATTTCGAATATCGCAGTTCGGAACTGAACTAAGCACAGTGTCACATGGAGATTGTCTTGTACTTCTTAGTCACAGATACAAATAGATTATATAGCAGCTAAAGGGAAACGGCACCACTGTTGTAAACCCTCGAAAGGATACGCTGGTTAGTCTTCGACGCAGTAATGCCTTTGACAAAAATGGGATTCTCCTGCTGGTAATAATCAAAACGAAAAATCCCGGTCCGTGAATACCACGACTGCCCCTTAATTTGTTTCCAAGACAAACCAAAAGACGCGTGTATAATGCAGTTTTGTTCCGCCCCAAAACGTATGCGACAATGCGAAAATTACAAGGAATTTATGTGGTGCATGGTGACCCAAAAACATTCTCGAATCATAAAATAGAAGGACAGTTACCGAAAAAAAATAGGTTGAGTCATTAGCCCGCCAATGAGCATAGAGGAATAAAGGTCGGACAGGTAAGTAGATAACCAAGGTTACCACTTGACCGTTCTGGACAGTTCCGCTCATTCTGATTGGATGAATCGTTTTTCTCGAGAACGGAGGCCGTTTTGGACGAAAAAAGTAGGCCCCGTAACAACCACTTTGCCAAAGTGTGCTACGTATCTAGGAGTAACCAATATCATACCGTTCTGGAAGTTGCAATTGAGGCATCCATAGAGCCTGGTGTTGAGGTTCTTCCTGGTGCTGGATTGACCGATCTGGAGTATGCGAACGACAGCTTCTTACTTAGCCCCTCTGCGGAAGACATGCAGACCATGCTGAATAGGGTGAATGACCGGGTTGGTTTGTATGGAATACGCTTCACATTTTCAAACAGCAAAGTGCTGCTTCCAGATTAGGACACACCAACCCCTACGATCTATGTTGCAGATAGTCCGTTCAAGATTGTGGTTAGTTTCACATACTTGAGTAGCATTATCTCGTCAGCCCGTAATATTGTTGATGAGATATCAACGAGGATGGCGAAAGCGCAGGTTGCATTTGTCAGCCGACATGATCCATGAAACCGAAAGGATGTCCAGGCTGCTTGTGTGTCTTGATTTTGTTTATGGTTCCGGAACGTGGCCCGCTCGCAACGAAGATTTCAACAGGCACTCTGTGGTTGATCATCTTTGTCTCTTCTAGTTAAACCATACAAAGTGAAAGCAACGCATGAGCGATACGGCAGTTCGCCAACACTTATCCCGGAACGCTCGAGGTGAACGATCAATTGGTCAACTAACCGAGCTTCACAGCCTGCGATGGTTGGATCAAGTACTTCGCACGCCCTCTGACCGATAACCGCACCAGGCACTACATATTGAGACTACCAACAGTTTAATGGACCGTGTGGTGGTCTAGCAAAAACGTGACCACGTAATACGAGGACCATGATTACTCCGTTGAACAAAATAGTATCGTCTGCCCCGTTGGGGTCCTCGCGATCACTCAGGCCGTTGACCAGAAGCGTTGTCCAAAATGAAAACATGCCGTAGACAATGGCGTGCTTAAGAAAAATAACACTTCCGGCTTTTATGCCTAGCTTTGTTTTAGCAATTTTTGTTCCCTCCGGTAATTCCACGTCACCGTCAAAGAAATTAGAGGTTCTAGCCGCAATACCTTGTGGTCAGATTTATGACCGTTATGGATGAATGGATGACGGTTTCAACTAGAACAACCAAATTGCGAGCGACAAGACAGCTCTTGCGGGTTCCACCGTTTATTCTTACTGATTTTTTTACCTGTCATTCACATTCATTATTATTATTATTATTATTATTATTATTAT
>JTDE01000416.1:14512-31039 GCA_014338405.1 Paragonimus skrjabini miyazakii | reverse complement strand
CATATTTTGTGACCACGTTGTTGCTTGACCACCACATGGTTTGACCCAACTGCTGGTGGCCTCAGCATACAATGCCCGGTATGGTAAACGATTAGATGACATACAGAGTACGTGGCCCAACCATCGCAAGCTGTGCAACGTAATTAATTGACCAACTGATCGCACATCTCGAGCGTTCCGGAATACGCGCCGGCGAACTGCCACATTGCTCACGCGATCAGTCCACTTAATATGGGCCAATTCGCGGAGACAACGATGGCCAAACACAGCAAGCCTGTTGATATCTTCTTTGTGAACAGGCCACGATTCCGAACCATAAAGCAAAATGGAACGCGCACAGGCATTATATACCCTTCCTTTCAGCGACAACCGGACGTCTGTCCGATATCAGAGATGACGCAGTTTAGCAAACGCAACTCGTTTGTTTGCAATCCTCGCTGATATCTCATCAGCAATATTACAGGATGACGAGATAGTGCTATCCAAGCATGTGAAACTGTCCACAGTCTCAAACGGATTACCTGCAATGAAGAGAGTAGGAGTGGAAATGCCTCAGTCTTGAAGCAGTACTTTGCAATATGAAGGTACAAAGCGCATTCCATACAAACCAGCTCGGTCGCTCAACCTGTCCAGCATGGTCTGCATGTTTTCGGCATAGGGGCTAAGTAAGATAATGTCGTCCGCATACTCCAGATCGGCCAATCTAGCGCCAGGAAGAAGCTCAACACCAAGCCCACTGGACTCCTGAAGCGCACCCTCCAGAGGGTCGTCCATGGCAAAATCAAACAGGAAGGGAGAAATCGGGCACCCCTGACGAACACCACTAAGAGTGATGAACGCCCGAGACAGTTGTCCATAAACTCTCACCCTACTTGCAGAGTGGGGATACAGTGATCTCAGTAGATTCACGTATTTCTCTGGTACTCCCTTACGGAGAAGGCAGTTCCAGAGAACGTTACGAGCAACTGAGTCGAAAGCAGCTTTTAGGTCCAAAAAGACCACGACTGTCGGCTGTCTGTAACAGTGCCGATGCCCCAAGATCCGTCGCAAGGTAAAAATATGATCAACACACCCTCAACCGGATTGGAATCCTGCCTGTTCTTCGCGTATCTGACTTTCTCTGGGCTTAGTGAGCCGACGTAAAATGAGGCCCGTGTGTAACTTGGACGCAATAGAAACCAAACAGTTGCCTCTGTGGTTGTCACATAGACTTCGGGACCCATTTTTAAACACGGGAATGACTGTTGATAGGCACCAATCACGAGGTACCTCTTCAGTCTCCCAGATCGTCTGGAGGAATCGCGTCCGTTCTGATATCAACCTCTCGCCACCATTCATGAAAAGATAGGGAGGGAGGAGGTCTGGACCAGGAACCTTATTACGTTTCAATAACTTAAGCTCCAGGACAACTTCTGCTTCCGAAGGAGGACCGTCTGGAGTTCAATAACTGACCATTCGGGTCCTTTCGTCCAAATAATCTGGTTGAGGCCAACTGAACTGTTCTTCAAAATGTTCAGTCCACCTGTCAAGTCGGCGCGATTGACTGGTAATATGTGAACCATCTTTTTCACATATGGTCTCACTTACACCGACTTGACGGCCAGTACAACCACGGATCAGGGAAAAAAGCTTTCTGCTATTTTCGGATAAAAAGGCTTTATCCATCTCTTTTGATTGTTCAACCAAGTATTGCTCACGGTCTTTGTGCAAGCTTTTAGTCAGTTTGCGTTTAAGTTCTCTACGGTCGTCATCATATTCAGAACCAGGTGGGATCGACCGACGCTTGTTCATAAGGTTTATCGACGTGACAGAAATCCAGTTCTGTCGCAACTGAACAGCCCCATCGGAACATGCCTGTTCACTGCATGCTTTCATAGCTTCGGCGATTTGTTCCCAGTGTTCATTAGGATCATTCATCTGACTCGAACTGGGTAACTTCTTCACCAACGCATTAGTAAAGAAACAACGTCTACGCCGAGTAGCCTGAATAGCCGATCTGGATTTACAATGTAGTATTAATTAGAAGAGATCCATTTGCGAAAAATCTGGACTTCGGCTGGATTCGAACCAGCGACAGAAACACCATGCCCAAACGCGGCAAACGCTCTACCAGCTGAGCTACGAAGCCACGCCGGAAGCTCAGAAATTCCACATTTGCACCAAGTTACCCACCTAACCAACTGTGTCATATGGAGTCCACCAAATGATCCAGCCGATTGACTGCCCAAGCAGGAATTTCTCTATCAGTTCACGCTGGAGTCCACCAACGCCACCGATGAGCATTGACATTGAATTACTGATAAGTAGTTTGGGCATGGTGTTTCTGTCGCTGGTTCGAATCCAGCCGAGGTCCAGATTTTTCGCAAATGGATCTCTTCTGAATTATCAAATCTGCCAAAACTACTTATCAATGTAGTATTAATATATCTGCTTTATTGTTTTTTAATTGTTTACACTAACTGATTTATTTACACTCGTGTTAATCCCAAACTGCCGTTTGGTTTGTCGCGGTAATTGATAAGTAGATTGTCTTCCCGGTCTGTGTGCTAGTGCGCCATGAAGTAGGTGTTAGGTACTGGATGTGACCGTTTGTAGAATCCAAAGCTCAATAAAACAATGAAATAGTGTCTAGCCTGCAAACTGAATTCCTTTCTGAAAGACACTCCAAGTTGTCAGGACTCCAAAAGTAACCTTTGTTGTTTACACATCAGTCCAGTGCAAACCGAAGGAATAGTGAAGCCATCTTATGCCATCGTAATCATAGCTGCACATTTCTGCAAAGACAACGCGTCCTCATCATCACCAGATTTGGTGTTACAAATATTTTGTTTCGATTTTGTAACGAAACACTGCAATTTGCGGAGCACGGCGAATTTGTTTTGCTGTGTAACTCAACGGATTGTTCAATACATTCATCCGGTTTGAATGAGCTTCTGAGTGGGAGGTAAATGGCATGCAAGTGGACGCTTTCATCAATTAACGTCGGTTAAATTTTTGAAGAATATCAACATTACTAAATTTACGATTGTCTTATAATTCCACTGGTCCACACCTGATTTAACCGGCATTGCTAACGAATGGCTCAATTGAGTCTTTGAGCCGTTTCGTTGCGTCGGCGCCAGGCTCAGATCACTGCAATCTGCCGATGTCTGGATTCCATTAACACATTCTGTATCAGTGGTCTTCCCGCCAAGTTTTTTCCCCTCGACAGGTATTGGTCTGCAGGAGAATGAATTTGGGAGAATATAATCAGCTGGATATTCATAAAATTGTTGACAACAAGTAGTAATTTACAAATTTTTCTAGTGATCTTCAAACCCGCTATATTGACTCTGGCTGATAAAAATTTAGTCAAGTGTTGTCAGCACTAGCTTACTGAATGGGAGGAATATTTACAATTGCGTCAATAAACTACATATGCACAACACTGCGCTTAGTATGCGTTTTTAGGTTAGCAGTCCGTAAGACACCAAGAACGCAGTGAACGTGCCCTCCTGCTCCATGAGAGGCTGTGGATAGACTGCGTTGGCCAAAAATATTACAAACGAGAGCCGCCAACTAAAAACGGCTTTCATTGTTTACAAAACAGATGCACGCTAACAGTCACATGAAAAACACGGTTATATATAACGGAAACAACACAGTATGTAACTGTAGGGATAGCTTCCATAGGCTCAATTTATCGAATACATTTAGTTGACTAGAAGGTTCATCAGTATATAACACAGACTGTTAGTAGCGACATTGTTTTAAGGCATTGGTAGCAATAAACATGCTGTTCATATCTGTAGCCCAGAAAATGGGCCATACTCCAGCCGCATCACCCGAAAGTTACATGCTTGCAGTTACTAGTTCACGTGTAGCCAAAAGTGTGAAATTGGATAGATGAAAAATTTACAGAGAAATAAACTTGCTTTTCGTAAGCAGAAGGCGAACTTCCTTTCGTACAAGGTTCTAGGTTAGACGTATGAATGACTGCGATCTCGGTATTTTTGTTCACTGAAGCTGACGGAATGGAGTCGGTAATATTAGGCTTTGAGTCTTCAAAGTCGGTCATCAAGGAGACAGCCTTCAGCAATGGGATTGTGCGAAACTGGTTGCGAGAAATATTCAAAGATCGAAGTCTGAAAGTTAAAAGAAGACATTTTTGGCTCACTTATTGTGTTTTGTGTTCATGTCATTTGTGTTGCCAAGCGTAGTAGTCATTCACACAGCTGCCATATTTGATGTTTCATTTCATCCCCTTTAAAACGTTCACATTCGACTACTGACGAGTGTTCACACGACTGTTTCTCACTAAACTACGGGACCTTAGTTGATTGTCCAAACCTCGCGGTAAACAACAGAAGCTGATGAGTGTAACCGATCTGCATTTCCCATCGTGGCATTACCACAAATTCACGCCGTTCATATTTTATAGACTCAGCCATTAATTTGAAACTAGACGGAGTAGATTTTCATAACTGAAGCTTGCGTAATAAGTCTATATTAACATATATGCATGGATGAAAGATCATTTATAATAGAGATGATTCCACGACAGACGTCAGGATGACTTGGTGTTGAAAAGTATTGGTTAAAACTAATATACACTATACAACTAACACTGATGATGGTGTTAGTAACAACAATGACCATGCAAATAACACAAAGCATGGTAAAAATGATTAGCCTCAACAACGGTAATTCAATGTTTACTGACGAATGGTCTGAGAGTTGCTAAATTTCAATTTGAAAATCACTCACACATTCTGGTAGATTTTTCAGCCAACCTCCCTCGAAAGGAAGCACTATACTGGAGTTTCGCTATTGATAAAACTTGTCAGTAGTGCATATCCATGTCACGGCTTAAGCCAGAACTCCTACCACGCTGTCATGAGTCAACTGTGTCGATCACTGCACCGGTGACCTCACCTCAGGGACGACTCAATTATCTTATGTGAATGGTCAGCTACGTTTGCTTGTGTGCATTGAATTGGCTACCCGATTGTCTCGAAATGAGACATGTTTTATCTGTTAAGTTCAAGCGATGACCCTGCAGTCAAGACTCCGAAGTAAGGTCAAAATCCCTCACTTCATTAAACTTGGCCAAGACCAACAGGATGTTCTTAATCTGATTGTGAAGAAGATGATTAAACAAACACAACACTTGACTCGTTTCTTTTCATTTACTACAATACTAATAATAGAAGTTATTTGCAATGAGCAGACTTAAAATCAAAAAGCGAATAAACTGCGTTTCCGAAATAATGACATGAGGTTACTAGCAGTATTACTTTCAGGATGAAAATCTTAAAAGAGACGTGCTGAAGGTAAGATGGTAAAAATTCAGTTTAAGCGTGGACTGCAACTGTCAAATCGAAAGTATAAAGCAGACTGAACGGAATAGATGATAATAAAGCAGAATAAGGTATGACTTACTAAAAAAACAAAAGGGAGCATCATGTGTTTTGTACACACATTAAACAGAATTCTTCAGGTTATATTCACGCATTATGAATGGTTTATATCGTTCCCTTTGTGATGATTGGCAATAAGCAAACAAAACATTCTCCAAAGCAACACAGTACAGGTTCTTCGGCATGTTTTTCATCTGGCGCCTACTATTTTCTAATAACCGAACACAGCAGTTGACGAGATGACTGTGACTGACGACTGCATCTCAAAGTTTTCTCCAATACTGTCGTGGCTAATAGGAACACTGTTTTTCAATCGATGATTGTAGAACTAATCGAATACACGCTAACAGTTAGCTGGTATTTGTATGACTACTTGTAATATGAAATCCCAATAATGAAACGTCTTCCAGGAAGGGAAGATTCTTCAGTTTTAATGTATCTCCATCAACGGAAGAGCATTTACTCCTACGAAGTATACCCAATGAGGATGACATAGTGAACACATCAATTTCGCAAGCCGATGAAAATGGACATGTGCTCATAGTTAACTATGAGGTTTCATAAGTACTGTTCACAAGATTCTGAACTAATGTGAATCCTCGAAAGAAAGGCTGTTGTCAAATGTTCCACCCTTACAGAAAGTTATGATTATCATAGATTGAAGTAGGTTCACAGGAGGAAGCAGGTAAAATAAAACCTGTTGTAAAATATCCTCACACCTAAGCGGTTTGAACGTCGTGGTTAACATGTTTATAACAAATGACTGAAGAAGAGCACAATGTTACGAGCACGTTGTAATAGTCAACGTTTTAATCACTTCGGGCAGTCTTCCTTAGGAGTGTTGTAATCAAACTCATGTTAACGTAAGAACGAGTCTCACGTGTGGTTTGCTGTGGTTAGATCAATTTGCGTTACCTCTGGTTCCATTTTCCGAATCCGCTATCCATTTTGTGAGGAGTGAGACGCTGCAGATAGAAGGTATTTATCACTGCGATTGACGGACGCGTGTTGAGAGGGCAGACAGCATTGTGTTAACGTTGAAAGCTGGAACCAAAGAGCCCTCAGTTAATTATCTAGACTCTCTTATCAAAGTTGGCGTTCAGCAAAGATTCGAAGTTTCTGTGTAACGCAGTACACCTCAGTCTGGTAGGTATTCCAGCTTTACCAATCGTATTCACTCGATATGAAGAGACTAATCGTCCGATCTCCCATTAATACAGCTAAGAAGATTTGCGCCAGTGAACCCCCGAAAATACCAGAAAGTTCTCAAATTGAAGAAGGGTTAGCGACCAGCCATTATTCGGATGCCTTTATTGGAAACAGGGTTGAACGCATTTTAGCTAAGGAAGAAACCAAGAAGACCAGATCTATCCAGAGTGTTGTGCGAATACAGTATCATGAACGAACATTTGGAAACTTCGCTCCGTTATCATTGACTATGCCACCCGGACTGTATTTTACTTGCATAATACCATGGAACAACTGGCGAGGCACCCTAAGGATCCAGTCTCCATGGAAGACCAGACAGACTGTGGTTACGAAACCAAATGAAATGATTGCGATGCCATTTACACAGGAGAAACAAGCGGGCATTTCAAAACAGGCGTTGCTGAACACAAGAGGCCCGTGGGCTCACCCCAAAAGTGCATCTGTAGCATTCGGTATTAGGGACTTCGAATAGAAATCGTACTTGAATTGAAACCTCCAGCGTAAGTAATAAGGTGAAAACGTCGGACTGGCTGAAATAAGCAACTGTTTTTCATAAGACAAGAGGCAGGATTTATAGGTGTGCGTAAAAAAATCAGTATGCCATCGGCTAATCTCGGTGACACATGCAAAGTCACAGGCTGGGACCTGATTGGTGCAATACAGAACAAGGAACTAGGCGAATAACAAAGGATGTGATAATGAGACTGTTCGTTTAATCCTGATATATCTTAACACGGTGTTCGATTGGTCATTCGGGAGATTATCTATTGTGTCAGTGAGTCAGATAGATTTTCACTACCTCGCCCCAACTTCGGAAGCTAGAGGAAGGTTCGGCTGTCGTGCTACATGCACTGCCAAAGAATCACAACGTTTGTTTTGATAAAGCTCGAGTGATTCAAAGGGTCCGCCTTCCCATACGGATCGACAGAGTGCTGAACCTCTCATCACTCACATCCAACTTTCATGTGCTAACCACAATAATATCAACTACCTGTTTTACTGATATGTATTTTGACAGATTCAAAACGTTAAAAATCTCAGTTGCGAAAAATATGGACTTCAGCTGGATTCGAGCCAGCGACTGAAACGTGATAAGTGCTGTACTAGCTGAGCTACGAAGCCACGCCGGAAGATCAGAAATTTTACATTCGGACCTAGTTACCCAGTCTAATTCCAGATTTTTCGCAATTGGGTCTCTCCTAAACTTCCTGTCTGCTATATGGCGCAGACTGACGCAGCCCCAGACACAAACGCTTCTCATCTGCGTTAGTCTTACTCCCAGTTAATGGGCAACGAATTCAACCAATCCATTCAGATGTAAACCAAGTTGACCTAACGACAGCAAACCCCATGTGACGTCTGTTTATCTGTTTACATGATTTCGATTACAACGCTCCTGATAAAGATTACCACAGAAGGGGTTAAGACGTTGAGTATTGCAACTTGCTTGTAACGTTGTGTTCTTCTCAAAATATTTATTAAATTAGAATCTGAGGCTGAAAACCGTAACGGATTGTTAGAAGTGGGATAAGTTACAATTTGCTACCTTGTTACAGTATTGTTATAGGCGACCCGGAAAACTGGAATGCTACCCACATCTAGACAAGTGCCAATAACGGTTGATTCCAAACCGAGAACCCACGGCCGGTAGAAAAACATTGCAAACGGTAGTTTATCAAGGATCAGCACAACGCCAAAGTGAGCAATATGAGGAAGAAGGCTACATTTTCGGTACTTTTGTTCACTTGGTTCACCGGTTTGGGAGGCTCTAGTAGATTAGTGGGACAGAAATGACTTCTTTATATTATCCAGAGAAAAGGCCTACAATTCACCGTTTAATCGTGTTACTTCAGTCAGTGAATTCCCTTATTCGTATTCAAAAGCGAAATCTTGCATATCGTTTGCGCACCTACATTATCAAGGTGCCATTGCTAAATGTGACCACTCAGAGGTCTTGGTGGTCATCTGATAGGCGTTGGTTTGGCACAGTTCAAGAAGACAAAACTACTCTGAAAACCCTCTAACTGAGCTGCTTAATGGGGTACATATCAGGTATTTAGATTATAAAATAGACGTGCAGGCAACACTTATTAAGTGACTCGAGTACTTAAACGATTCGCCCTGAGATCAATATATTAGTAAGTCAGGCTTGTTTCGACAAGATCGTTATATTGCTTCTTTCTGAAAGCGTCAGTTTCATTCACACTCAAGAATGGGTTTCTGTACGATTCTTGTTGTTTACTGCAAAATATTTCGTACCGCCTAAAAGTGACCCTTAAAATGGAATGTTTCTTCCCGGAGACTAGCAGTGTATTAAAAACAATCTGACCCTTCAATTCATTGAAGCATTTAACTTCAGTAAAGTATACAATTAATGAAAAAGGAGGTGATAAAGTGGACACAAAAACCACAAGAAAGTACCTTGGTAGAGTAGCTAAACTGGCAATATCTTCGACTTTTGATAGATTGTTGTCATCCAAGTGAAGAACTTCCAGTTTGATGAAACGTTGTTTGACGATTCTGATTTTAAAAAATGTTTACAGAAAAAATAATACCACTTTCTAAATATGGCAATAAGAAAAGAACAGGTTTACAAGTTAGCCAACAGCCATGAGGTTGCAGCCATGAACTTGGTAATAAACCATTGAAATTCAAAAATACAAGCATATCCAACGTTAACTGTCGGGTTATAACTGGTCCACACAAAACGAATGGTCAGATACTGTCTTCTTGAAAATGACTGCAACAAAGAGTAATGATAGTAGAGTAATAACTGTTGTAATAACCCAAATAAAACTAAACAAATAACGCACAGGAGCAAGACGAATCTGTACACAGGATAGTCTTGCAGTAGAATTAGATTTGATCACCCCTGTACTACAGTCTAATGGGTATCCGAAAAGGTTCACAGATAGGCATAGTAGACCGAAACCACCATCCGAACAGGTGGCCACAGTGAGGAAAAAGAAGGCTTATGTAGAATTGTCTTTTAGAGGTGATTACAGCATGCATCGAACAACTCAAGGACTAGTAAATTCGATTAAACGAACAGTTAACACGACAGACCTATGTGTTAGCTCAGACCCAGAAGTTGCATGTGTCTTCACTCAAAGGAGATCGGCCTGTCGGTGTCACCTCACATTGTGTCTACCAATTTACATGTAACTGCAAAGAAAGTTACATAGGCAGAACTGGGAGGTGCTTGATCACCACAGTGAAGGAACATTTGCCTAAATTGGTACAGAACTCTGTATTACAGACGAACGGCATAGTCGTTGAAACACACAAGCAACCAGCGTCCGCAGTCGCAGGACACGTCCTAACCACTGGTCACGTCATCGATCCGGCATGTGCATTCAGAATCTGATTACGTCATCCCAGTTCAAGATTCTTGCAGTTTGCTGAGGCTGTCGCAATCAATCGACTGAAGCCGGCCCTGTGTGTTCAGAAACAATTGTTCGTGAACTTGACCCTGCCCTGGACTTAGTGACATTTCCTAACATAATGACTGACTATCCACCCTACTCTGCTAACGTTTCATGTTATTGTAAATTTGGTACTGATGAGTCAATACGAAATGTCGACACCTACCAGTCTTCGTGTTCTGACTGTTTTGTTTAAACTTCTGAAGGGAATGAACTGTTTTAAATAACCAAAGTTAACTGTCGGTTTGTAACTAGTCCTGAGAGTGATTTCACCAAAAAGTAATGATAGTAGAGTAACATTTGGGGTCAATAATGTTAAGTAAATTGTTGTAAACACTCGAAAAGATAAACTGGTTCGCTGTCGTTATAGTGGTGCGCTTGACGGAAATCGAAGTCTCCTCCTTGTAATAATTAACCCAGAAAATCTCTGTCCCGAAAATACTGCAACTCTTCTTGTAATTGTTCCCAAGACAAGGCAGAAGACGCGTACAGAAAACAGCTTTGTTCCACCCCAAAACGTTTGCGACAAAGCGAAAAATACAAGGTGTTTATATGGTGCCTAGTGGCGTAAAAAATATTCCTGAATCATAAAATATAATGACACTTACTGGAAAAAAATAGGGTCACTAACGTACATAGCGGAATAAAAGTCGGACGGATAAAAAACCAACCAAGGTCACCTCTCGTCACCTCTGAACAGTTCCGCCAATTAGGAGGAGTCAAATTTCGTATTCTGGCCACCGCGGAAGCGATCGGAATTTGGCTGCGCAACCCACAGTTTTGCACTCAGAAGAAATTTGTACAGGCCTTACGGTTACCATGGCCTCCCGTGATTGACTCGATACCCCCGGTGGTCAATTTTGTCAACTAATTGCCCTCCAATTCACAATCTCGTTATGTAATTATTTGACTAATTGCTTTTGATTTTGATCGCTTGACAACCATGATGATATAAAATGTTATGTAATTGGCCCGATGATGAATAACCGAAAACAGACTGTTCGCCAAAACACCTTTTTACGTCTAATTAAGATTGAATCAAGCGTTTTTTTCTCGAGGACAGAGGCGGTTTTGCACGGGAAAAGAATGGGCGCCTCAACATAAATAATACAACGTAGTAACGCAATAACCTAATACTAATGCAAAATGCGTTGAAACGAGAAGTTTCATCCAATTCACTGAAAGAATGCATGTGTCAGAAAAGAAAAAATATCTCAAAGAGATAGAAAGTCGATCCCCACTTTTAGTGATAACAACACGAATTCTTACCTTGCACGAACAGGTCAGTATTTTAGTTGACAATAATTTGAACATAACTTAGGGCATTTACTTGTCTAATACCAAGTTGTGGAAACCTTGCATAAAAGGTTAACTTATCTTAACCAGTGGTATATAGTAAAAGACCAACTGCTCAACAACAACCAAATCATGTACGTGAGCCAACAAACTTGCCTGATTACTACTACTACCACAATTGCGAATCTAGACTAATCGTAACTGTGTGTAAACATGATTTGTGGACCTCAACAACAAACAACCTAATGATCTCAATAAACTTTGTAGCTATGGTTAAAACGCACAAATCATCTTGTACCACTTAGAAAGAACTTGTGGAAACTTTCACTCTAAAGTTCTTCTCATTGCGTTTGCTTCCACAATCAGGTACAATTGGAGACTAACATACAGATCTTTTTTCTCTACCTTCAATAAGATCTGACACATCCTTAAAGTGTTCATAGACAAATCACTAAAATTGTAATGGTGTTTGGGTAAATTCCGTGTCCAGAGAGACTAGTGAAGTTAGGATAATTCTAGGTAAATTACAAAAATCGCAGAAAAAAGTGAATTCCCCCCCACAAAATACGTCACACCACAGGGTCTGATTAAACAAAGATGAGCACCTAAGAGGTGACCAGCTCAACACATTAGTATCATGTGAATTGTTTTAGTTCTAGAGCACATTGTTCAACTTTGTGGCTGTGGCCATATTCGTAGAAAGTACCAAAATTTTACTCGAGTGTCATATAGGCGAGGGATAACCTGCAGTACATGCTTCCTAACAACCATTCTAACCCAATCTCATGAGTTATTGAATTTATGTATTTGACGGAAAACTGTTTCAATGTGTTTCAATGCACGTTGCCAATAGAAGCGCGTTCCAGCAGCCTGATATACTGATCCTTTAATTCATACCATTTCACTTTCTAATTATATCCATAAACTGTCCAACACAATTTCATCCCAACCGACATAACGACAGGAACGAATGAGTAAAGATTGTTTGCTCTCTTGTAGCAACCTGTGAACTTGATTTGTAGGTACTGACTCATTTACTAGTCAATTGTGCCGTTTATTTCAGACTCACTGGAGTCCGTACGTTAGTGGTGATGGTGATAGCGTAAACTTAGACTTTGCAGAAACTTAGTCTGCATCAAACTAGCAGATGATATTATAACATTTTATAAAATATGGTAACATAGATAGAACGTGTCTGTTGGTTAAAATTCGTTTGAAGCACTGGACCGGCTTCGTGGTTGTTGGTAATCAACAGGTATGCGTACTTAGTGAACTTGGACCACACGTCTTCGCAAAAGAGTTAGTATCTACAAGTTTCAGCATTTGTCGTTCCTATAGTAGGAAATGTGATTGAATCTGGTAATAGGCTTCCAATGAAATTTGATTAGTAAACACACACCTTTTATGCCATCACTCCCTATGAATTTTTGAGCCAATAAGACCGAACCACTAAGCCCAAAGGCAATCAAATCTCTAAAACCAAGTAACGTACTCCCAAAACTGGTTACCAGTGGACTGGTGCTGTCTTATTCTTGCTGTTGTGATCGCAAAAGACGCATGGCTTTGGAAGTTCAATTTTACCGCATGCAATCCATTGTAATATATATGAAAACACAGAACAACGAACGTAAACATTATTTTGAATGACAGATATTTATCCGCACCTGCTAGCAGTAATGTATCGTTATTCACTTTGGTAATAGTTTACACAGCGCATATGCACGTTTCCAGTGATTTTTCGTATCACTCATCTTCTTGGCATTGAGACCTGCCTTTTAATGCCACCCTTACACTTTGTACTATAGTACTCGCAAAGGAAGTTATAAGTTGTACAATAATCAGACAGTGTGTTCCTGATCAGTAAGTCACCGTAACGGTCCCCGATCTAATGTTACGTCTTACATTTTTATTCTCCAAAGTAAAACGCTTCAGGTGAACAGTTCAACGAGAATAGTTATTTGTATACTGTATAAGCAAGTAAACAGATTCAACCGCTTAGCACCCTGAATAAAAATGTTGTTCTCAAATTTTCAGATATTTTGATTTCAGAAAGCATATTAAAAACATTTGAAAGCTGAAGCTAACCCACTTCCTGATAACGAACTAGAGTGGGCATAGCTACACATGACCGCTTCTTGCACAGTGCACATCATATCAAACGCCGTTAATCTTAATAAATTAATTTTAATATTCCACAGGTGCATAGTTTTATTTCATAACTGGGTTAAACTTAATTGAATCATCTTGCTAAAAGCCGTCGATATTGATGGAGAAAACTAAAATTTTAAGGTGGATCGCAGCTTAAACCCAAATGTTTTGAAAATAGGCTTTATACCTAGAGTTCGCTTTTGTTACAGCTCGTCAGTAATGTATATCTTGCTACAGCATGGAGTTGGAATACAGTCACGCCTCTTTGAAGCCACTGTGTTGATAACTGCGCCTCACATTAGGCAGCATCGAATTATAATATTTGAAGGGACTACCACTTTCGCTTGTGAGGAATGATTGAAGTGCCCGAACACCTTGATAGAAGACAGACTTGCTGTCTGCGAGTGATGATCATCATAAGTTCTGTCAGACTCTCGACTACATATCCGTATTCATTATGGTGTCCTAGGTCCGTATCAACTTCTGCCACGAGGAACGAGTTAAAGCTTTACCCAAAATAAATATTCTTAACTGAGCAGAAAGACCGGAAAGCCGTGAACGTTAATTATATCGTTCATGCTTGTGAGAGATAGAATTATATGCTTCCCGTTATAAGCCTCAAAGAAAAACCCCTGTAAAACGGTGTGATTGTTTGACCTTCAAGATTTGACCTTTTAGGTAAAAATGAACTGCTCCTGTGCTGGTGTACCATGAATGAAAACCTCCAGTTAACCATCGTCATCATCCCGTTCAAAGACGGCCAATCACCAGTGGTTTACGCTCAGATTTAGCTGACATTCAACTACAGGTAGAAAGTGAACACCTAACTACGAAGTAAAGGAAACGAAAATAAAGAGGGCCTACGTAATTAGAAGGTTTACATTCTTAAACTCAAGCATTCGACCTCAAATTGCCGACCATTTATTGACAAACGATCAAGCTTTAAGTGAATGTAAGGTGTCCTCAGAAAAACAGTCCTCCTGTTGTTTTAAATACTCCGTTTCTGTGTTTACGCCCACTTCACAAACAACTCAGTCACCTAGTCGGAACATCCACGCTACTAAGTCGATTAGCAATCATTTTTAAGGTCTCTAGCCGATCCCTTTCTGATTCAGACGGGGCTGTAACTCGGGAGGCGAACGTGACAAATGGTGGCCAACCTATTAAGGACTGTCTTCATCACCCTACGCTGAAACGTTGTTTGCTCATCTTGAAACTCAAGCAAGTCAGCCATAGCATTTCGCAAATTCCTTAGTGGGTTAGACGACTAGTCGACATCTGCGAAACATGGACTGACCATCTGAGTCTACTTTCCCTCCAGGGATGAACCAATTCACTCACACTACACATGCTTACCGGTCAATATTTCACTTTAGTTTATACGCGATTGCATTTCAAAAAGTCTGCTTTTGGTTTCGTTATATGTATGTATATGACGATAGTGATGATGATGATGATGAAAATGATGTTTATGATGATGATGATCATTTAACACACTACCTGGCAGAAGTAAGCAAGGCCACATAACAAGGATGGATAGAAAAACAATAATTGAACTAAAAATGAAAGCGACTCTGAGAAATTAGCAGTTTCCAAACGTGCTTCATTTAATGAGTATTCATGCGGCATCTAACGCCGCATTTCCAGCCAGTGATGTCCGCCGATCATCGCGGAGACATCTTGAGCCAACGAAAGCGCGTGTGTTCAATCGCTATGGACTATCTCGGTAGGAAATGGTCGTCTTGGTGTTGCACTGACCTCCTCAATCTTCTGCGAGTTTTGCATCCATGATTCTTCACAGAAGACAGTGGACTAATACGTTAATAAAGCGTTTAACATGGAAAATCCACTGACAGAACTCTGGATCAGAAGTAGAGGTTTTCAGCTTGACAGTTTGACGAAGTCTGTGTTCGAACAGTATTTGTGTTTAACACAAGAAGACCGTAAAATATGGATAGCTGACAAACGCTTTTTGACCAGACAAGCATAGCATTTCTATTGTTTCGTGGGAGAGTTTTCACTCTCCCACCGTCGCCAGTAACACGGTCCTACTGTTCGCGTGAACACCGTTCACTTTGTTTAATCCATAACCAGTACGTTGGTAAGCAAGCAGCCTGAAAACTAATGACATTGACTACACGCAGACACACACCACAACTGAAAGCCAAAGAAAATAATCGAATTTTAGTTGTAAAAAACACGCATTCCGTACAGAACTTCGTCCAGTCATTCAAATTACGCAGGTCGCTTATAGAATCACCATACATTCTAAAGTGATCCAAATAAACTTTGTTTTTTAGAAAAATGTGAACAGCGACGAGATAGATAGTTGCTGATGTACACCTTCAATGCTATTCTATAGAGTTATCTGTGAATTACCTTGAGTAACGTCAGTATGGCAACTAAAAGGTATTCTGTTAGAAAAAAACAATTGGCCATTAGTTAACGGAAATGAGAACAAATAAAAGCTTGATTATAGCAGTTAGAAGACAGACTCTGGTAGAAACCAGCGTTTCTTATTGCTTTTTCTATACTAAACAATAATAAGTGGGAATATATATTCAAGAATAATGGAGTGAGGTAAAAGTATAGTAGCCTGCTGACGTCAACTCACAGTGTTGTGTTCCGGTTACACGTAATTGCAATGAAAGTTCCTACAGCAAGGCCGATAGATACATGAACTCTAGGATGAAACAGCATTTGTCACTCTGAATTCACAACGTCAGTAGGCAGCCTAATTCATTCTTTAACGATTCACTCAGATTTCCGGATTTTTCGGCCGCTTGCCGGATGTCGACCAAGGATCATCGGAATAAAATGACATTTACGAATATAATGTGTCAGTTTAGTTTGGTCTTTCTGCACTTTATTGAGACAACGTCATCATCACGCCTGCATTATGGGCCTACAGAAGAATTATGTGTGAGTTTTAGACTTTAGTAGACTTAATGGTCTAACATATGTGTCCTTCACCTTGTTGGATTTTTGTTTTCATTTCACCCTTTCAGTCGCTGATATATATATATATATATATATATATATATATATAT
>JTDE01000416.1:0-14412 GCA_014338405.1 Paragonimus skrjabini miyazakii | reverse complement strand
ATATATATATATATATATATATATATATATCTATGGATGCGTGCTTATTGGTTTGACACTGAAAATGCGATACAAATTGTTAACGGTTACCAATATTCGTTTTCTCACTGAGAAGTCCACATTTGTGAAAAAAATTAAACTGTCTCAAATATCACTGAAAGTCACATGTATCATGTATAACAGTTTGACTTCTACTTACCCATTGTTGTTTACCTCTGGTTCAGCCATATCTAATGGAAGCCGTATGAGTCCGTTTCCGGTGAGGAATAACTTGACTAGATTTGGCAGAAATCCCAACTGTGAAATTGCAGCCGGGTTGTTCAGAAAGTTGTAGGACAAATCAAGATGCTGTTAGGATGAAACGAAAGAGAAAGTGTCAGAGAAACAGGAATTGTGTACATGAATGGAAATGTGTCTAACAAGACATAAGATAAAACACATGGTTTTTGACTGTCTGGCAGTGATAGGTATGACGGAATGACTTGACATTATTCTGGTAGTTTAGAAGAATTTAAAATCAGTTGTTACAAAATTACTTGGATGCGTTTGCCTGTCAACCGAAAAATAATCTTGCACATTTCAAAAGAAGCAAACATCTAGTAAGAGATAAACGAGACCTCATAACGGATTGGTCTGTTTACTTACCGATAAGTTGAGCCTCAGAGATTTAAAATTAGACCAATAGAAAAATAAAGCGGATAACAATCTGAAGAAAGATCTGTGGGGACAGTCAACTTCCGATAGTTTATACATCCGAAAGAAGCTGGCTCAAGGGATTTCACCAATAGATTCCAGCTGGATAGGCTGACTTGCGAGGAGGCCAGACGTAAAAAGTGGTCCACAGGGTATACTAACGCAAAGAACTCATAAGTTTAACCTGTTTGAAAGGGGAATGGTTGGAATATCCCGAGGGAACAAGAGATAACTCAGTACTGTCCACGTGACTCACAATGTAGCGTGTAATCCCGCAAACATAACTGTCATTTATCTGTCTACTTTACATTGGCTTGTCTCACACGGTTGAAGTTGGAAGGGCAGCAAACGTGATAAGCATGAACGTTCATGACAGAGTGGTAAGGCAAGCCTGTCTAATACTTCAGTGAAAAAATTGATTAAAAGATTTCGCTTAACTGGTCGACTTTCAGATTGGTCCAACAGTGTAGCTCAAGTCACGTAAAGAATTTCGGGTATACTTCCGGAGAGGTTTAAATTCAGTTACCAATACCATAACAAATTAAGCTATAATGACAAGTTTAAAAGTTGTTTATCGTCTACAGTGAGTGAAGTGAAAATGGAACCACAAGATTACGAAAATAATTTTGTGCAATCCGAGTAACAAACGGGTCCATTTTGATATACACTCAGTTGATCATTGAGCACTAGGAGATTAGGTTCAAGATTAACTAGACCTCTCACTAGGTAGTGAACCATTGAAGAATAGCACGCCTAGGTGCGGGCGTACAGAAGCGCACACATAATTGGTCAATAAATGTGATAGGTTTGGAAGTAGAGGACGACTGTTATCACGAACGAATTGGTCACCAAACTGCCTGCTCTTTCTCAAATACGATTCACCCGTATTGTCTGGTGCCACTTTATGAACCTGTTTAAGAGCATGCGATCTCCATCCGATAAACCGTGGAAGAACACGACAGAGCAGTACAATAAACGAAGAAGTATACAAGGGTTAATAAATCTTGCTTTAGGACAAAGGAGTACACAAATTTTCTATAAACGAACAATTTGCAAAGCGAATTCCTTGGCTTCCATGAAACTATCATGTACATGGAGAGAATAGTATATATCGTGCCACAAGACTACTTCTGAATATGTGAATGATGAATCTCAAAAAACGGACAAAATCTGAACATTTAATTCCACTTGCCGCTCTAGAATTTTTTCATGAAAATTGTGAATACTAAGTGAATTAATTGTGGACAGGGCATTAGTTTTTGACTTTCGAAGTGGACAAACCACCGTGTAACAACAGCAGAATGATGTCATCTGCATATCTGAAAAGCACAATCTTTTTTGGTGCCGGCATTTTATCTACATATGTTGAGCACACAAAATGTGTCAATATAACCTGTTAGGGTACCCCCATAGTGAGTTAACAAATGAGAAGGCAAAAAGCTATCACCTTAATTTTATTGTCTTCTACTAATGATGTAATCATTCGGATTAAGTGAGTGTGTCGTATATTGTAAACCTGTAATAGTCGATAAGATGCTGTGTGACGGAACACATAATTAAAATACAACAAATGCAAACAAACAGCTCTAAATTTAACTCTGTTCTGACATGTTTGTTTTACATTAAAACTGATGTTTATTCATCAATCATGATTTAGCATCCACTACTAGTATATTGTTGATGACGAAATTGCAGACGATTGTCAAAAGTGACTTTCAGTGCAGTAACGGTCAGAAGGGAAGTCATATGGTCGCCCTCCTTTGTGACGTGTAGATGCTTAAAACTAAGGGCAAATTTATGTTTTGGGGGTTAATAGCTCAGTTTCATAGTTACGAACTTGTGACACACATAATAGTTTATGCTTCTATCTCTTAACCTGTATCGCACGCCTCATCTCTGTATTAAAATCCTGGCTTCGTATACTATTAATGTTTGCACGGTAGAATTTGGGAGGATTATCAGACAGTTATACATCATTACCATAAATGTCAAGCTTATACTGACAAATTATATAACAATACGAACACATTTGTGCACGTGTTACCGGACTCAAATAGCAACATAAATTTGTATATATTCTGGGATAGGTGTGAGCTATTCCTTGGTATTCTTCTGGTCAGATTGCTAGCTGAATACAACAAGAATAATTTTGTGTTGCTCATTTTTATCACATCTGTTGCTACAATCTTCTAGTGGTTACAGTCAGCATGAATGAGTTGTTTAAAAACGGGTACTACTACTCAAGAGTTGTCTTATGTTCAACCTCATGAATGGGCATCACAAAGCAGTCATCAACATTTTAACGTGTTCATTGTAGTAAGTGGCAGAAGACCCTTGATAATTATCATTTCTGAAATGATACTCCACATTCACTATGAATTTAAATCAGTTATCCCTGTTTGTAAATGTGTTGTATGATGGAATCTGTAAAGTACGTATATTAAGTATATGTACGACACCCGAAAACTGCAGTAATGCACTATTTTTTGAACTAGTCCCAAGTGCATATGGTCCAAAGTGATACGTCTTTGTATATTCCTACAAGAAATCGTTACCTACCTGGGTGTATAGGAGCATCTGTTATGAATCACTTAATCACGGTTATCAAAGATTGTCACCTAGAAACCACAAGGGCATTTGCGGAGTCATGGTCAGCAGTTTTCGGCCTACTTGCTTACTAACGTACTGGTTATGGATTAAACAAAGTGAACGGTGTTCACGCGAACAGTCAGAGTGAATTTGCAGGACCGTGTTACTGGCGACGGTGAGAGAATGAAAACTCTCCCACGAAACAATAGAAATGCTATGCTTGTCTGGTCAAAAAGCGTTTGTCAGCTATCCATATTTTACAGTCTTCTTGTGTTAAACACAAATACAGACTTCGTCAAACTGTCAAGCTGAAAACCTCTACTTCTGATCCATAGTTCTGTCAGTGGATTTTCCATGTTAAACGCTTTATTAACGTATTAGTCCACTGTCTTCTGTGAAGAATCATGGATGCAAAACTCGCAGAAGATTGAGGAGGTCAGTGCAACACCAAGACGACCATTTTCTACCGAGATAGTCCATAGCGATTGAACATACGCGCTTTCGTTGGCTCAAGATGTCTCCGCGATGATCGGCGGACGTCACTGGCTGGAAATGCGGCGTTAGATGCCGCATGAATACTCATTAAGTGAAGCACGTTTGGAAACTGCTAATTTCTTAGATTCACCTTTATTTTTAGTTAATTTATTGTTTTTCTATCCATCCCTGTTGTGTGGCCTTGCTTACTTGTGTTAAGCCGTGTGTTAACCAATCATTATCATCACGACCACCATCATGCGGACGTTCCTTGCACAAACACCATGCGGAATGAGTGCGCTGAGAACATTATCTTACAAAAGTTCTCTACCTAATAAAATATCACAAGGATGTATTTTAGTCTCACTGATCATCCTGATGTATACAAACAATTTGGTTGGCAGTCTGGTCAGTTCACGTAACTTCTACATAAATTATGCAAAATTGGTTGTCAGTACTGTAAGGCGTAGTCGAAACTAGCAAAGGCACACGGATTGAACTTGGGTTGTGTAACGGAGCGTGTTGCCTTGGTGTTAGCGCCATTTTATTTTCCGCTGGTGTAACTCGTGTGTATGGCTTACTGGACCATTTGGCGCATGATTTTTCGTGTTATTTCTTTTCACAAGACTGTTTTTGGAACCCCTACTTTTGAAGAACGTTGTTCCCCGGTGTCTACACGTAACCCAAAGTTTGTTCGCAAGTGTACCGGGCAATCAGAGTAAAATTGACCGACTTGCATGTTACACTAAATCGGACTGAGGTGACTTCCATGAGAATATCTTAAAAATCTTTGATTAACTCTAAGGTGAGACCTATCATCGGACATTTTTTAAAAGTACATGTTGTCAAGTGCATTGCATTTTGCTGGTACCTCCACCCTTGTACGAGAGTGTGCCTTAGCTCAGTAGCTGGTTGAGTTATCGGAACCTATCAACTAGCAAATGACCCACTCAGTTCAAAAGAAACTTCTGACTTCATCGACACCGTTGATTCAGTGAACACTGTTAATCGCAAAATGGTTTCTTTAGATGTAACCTTGTTATTAACAAATGTGCCGTTAAGGTAAACTATTGATTATCTGTGCGGTTAACTTGAAAACAGGTAACTGAACGTCGGCATTCCCATAACCAACCTAAAAGAGCTGTTATTATTCTGCACTTCAAACGTTCACTTCCAATTCAATGGACAGCTCTATAGACAGAGTTATGGCGTAACAACAGATCCTCCCTTAGATCCGTTACTGGCAGATAAATTCATTGCCAAACTGGAGACCAATGAATTGTCACGTCGTCAATAGAAGCTATCTCCATAGGGGCTACCTAGACGATATATTTTACCTGATAAACGGTAAGGATGACACAGTCTCTATCGGCTGATTTCACTTGTGCGCACTTCAACATCACGTTCACTATCAAATTAGAGGTAACCAACCAACTGTCATTTCTATGTGTTGACATGCTTCATAAAATCGATATATCAGTTTAGAGGACAGTTCATAGAAAGAAAACGTGGACTGGCCGGTACACGTACTTCCCCATCTTTCTCCGCTGAATTAAAAGCTCAACTTGGTTTGCTGCTTAATAAGCATAGCCCAAAGGATACACAAGCCAGATACCTTACCGGTTGAACCGTAGTATGTTCGAGATTTGATAAGCCAAAATGAATATCTCAACGATTCCTGGACTGAACCATGCAACCAAAATTGAAGCATGAAGCAGTTTAGACGGTGGAAAAAGGGCCTGTTTTTTCAATCTACCATACAAGGTACCAATGAGATGATCACCTGCTACGTTTGTAATGCAGTTGAAAGTGTCTATCCCCTAACACGGGTCATCAGTCTGCTGAACAAAACTGAAAAGCTCACATTACGGTGCTCCTCGTGTAAGTCACTGCTAGCTGAAGTGGCAAAGACACGGCTGCCAAATTGAAGGGAACGAACTCTCCAGTCCTTGTTAGGGCCTAAACGAGAACGTACCGATATTCCTTGCCAGGACTACTTTGATCGAGTGTCTTCACAGTTAACACTTAAGAACTTTACCATCGGTTATATCACGCAGTGGAAGGAAACGGACTCCTGTGTCCGAACACTCAGGCTGCCAATCGACTACCGCCACCGAAGAGAAGTTTCAAAAAATTACGAAATCTTCCGAAATATTTTGACGCATGATCTAAGCACAAACTATTTCGACTCACTCCTCAACTTGCAGTGACAAATGATTATGTACACCCAATCAATTAGTGGTCACACAATCACGCGATCGTTAGACGTCATAGTAACATAAGACTCCAACTGCCGTCAGGCCTATGAGGACATTTCGGGACCCGTGCGAACCATGATAAAATTTACGCTTAGTGCATAGGCACCCCAACAAAAATAACTAAAAGTAGACAAATTTCAACCATGTTACTTCATGTCAACTACTGGTAACAGTTTCATTTCCAGTCTACCTTTGCCCAAGGGTTAATTCGGCCAAGTGGATAAAAAATAAGCTGGACTCACATCACGTAATTTTGAAAATATATTCTCCACTATATGTTGTAAGAATGTAACTGATTCTGGCAACCTGCAAAAGATGCTGATTGACGCTGAGACACTAGATACCAAAGCACTGGAAACTCAGCCTGTGCAACTCAGCAATTCGTTGCTCAAGACGTTGACTTCCGTAGTCATCCAGCAGTAGGAGACGCCATTCAAAGTCACTGAGCTCTGTACCACATGTCAACCGGTGATAAAAGGTAAGGAAGCGATCAAGCTGTCGGAACAGTGGGTGGAAAATGTGGAAAAAGCTCTTAAAGATAGAAGTGAACAAGACAATCATTCGATGATACGCGGAACCCCCCTAATAAAAAATGACCACTTGACGTTGGCTAAGTAACTACTTGCTATACTGACACCTAATTTCCGCGGCTATATTACTAACCAGCTGAATGAGGGCCAAAAATACCAAGGTTATATGAGACATAATGGTAGCCTTCTCCCAACCACTTGGCCCAGGTAAAATAACCTCAAGGCCGAGCGAGCTGAAACTGTACCTCATTAAATTCAAAAGTTTTTCCCTAGATAGAGTCTTTGAAGAGTGAAAGTTGATAGTTCCACTTCGTGGAACAAAGCCCATCACGGTCCTTGCGAATTTTCCATCATCTTCCTAGGTTTCTGAAACATGGTACATTGAAGGTACTGTCACTGAAGAATCAGATAATTTCTCAGAGTCTTAATCTTTGGAGGCGTTTGATAACGAGGCTACTGCTGTCAAAGCCCTCACCCTATACAAATATTCTGGGTTTTCAATGGTGTGTGAGCCTGTGAGTTCCGTTTATCAACAGACGGTGGAAGTGTCGGTACCTGGTATACCCAGTCTACAATCTGACCGAGAGCTCTCCAGCAGCAAAAGTCACAAGAAACGTATACCTGGTATGCATAAAGAAAACAAAGGCTGTTGGGGCAAACATTGCGCATAGTAATCACATGACTGAACTCCATTCAGCGTCAGGCAGGTGTTGGTACAACGGAAACTGAAAGGCTGTGCCAACCAAAGGAACATTTTTTGACGAAGTTCTTGCCAAAAGCGTCGTCATCGAATGCCACACAAACAGGCAATGTTCCCCAAATGCCGTCAGTGCAGAACGAAGTCAAGAAAAAGGGCATCAATGCAACTTGGTTGTGACTGCTTGGAAATGCTTTGAATTAAGGGTCAGCAAAAGAAGCCCAACAAAGCCTTCTCATCTCTTACCTACGGGAAGCATACCTTTGATTTTTACCCCTCTCCTGTTCGCCTTCTGAGGTCATCCCATGACGAAATCGCCATAAAGTGTAGTTACACCAGCTGTTCCAGTCTGGTGGATAAATTTCCCAAACTAAGACGGATGGTACAGAACAAGCATTCTCACATTGTGGCTTTCACAGGAAAATGGCTGATAACAGAGATAAGTGATGATGGAATATGTATTCCTGGTTACACAGTTTACCGTGACGACTGCGAAAAAAGACTTGTGGAAGAGGTTACTATCCACGTTAGTTTTAATTTACCTCCTCTTTTTGTATGCAACGGCAATATTCCCTCCACCATGTGTTATGATGTGTGGTTACAAATAAGACTCCATAGCCACGGTTTGCCGTCATTGAGAGTTATCTATTACTCACCTCAGTGCTTACCGCTGAACAATGAGATTGTTTTGTCTCATGTAGACGATTTTGTTAGTAATCAGCTTTACTCTCGTTTACCTGTTAAGAGTGATTTTAACGCCCAAAAAGCGTCTTGAGCGCAACACCCCTAACAAGCTTCAGAAGATAGCTTTGACTCAGCTCTGGCATTAGTTGTGCAGCAGCAGGCCTGGACACAAAACGTAAGGTCCGAAACGAGGTGCCACTCGGGACGATCTTTTGTTTGCTGAAACTCGTAATCACAAACAGAGGTAATCACCTTGATCAAGTTAATATTGAGACTGCCTTAGGTCACTGCAATTATTTGGTCTTGGTATTTGACATCTTTTGCTACCGGATACTGCAACCTGAGAAGAAGTTGGTCCGCAATTTCAGTCGGGCAGATTTTAACATTATGAAAAATCCCATGCAGTTCTTAGTGGACTGTCAATGCACGAAACGTATGTTTTACGAGGCGGACTTGCCGTATGTTTCAAGTAAGGTGGTGACAAGCTCTTTCACCTTTCTTCTCCCGAAAATGGTTCGCCGACTTTTGAACAGCCGTGGGAGACTATTTGCCAAGTAGAGACAGTCCAACAAGTCCGAAGAAGTTGAGGCATTTTGCAAAATGTGCAATCGATGTAACCCGGAAGTCCTTCGCTATCATCTCCGAAAACAGTCAGAGGTGCTTAAAGTTGTACGTCCAAACATAAACTTCTTTCCTCAAGTACATACGATACTGTCAAAATAACCTACCGTCAGCCTTATCAGTGCGGTAATCGAACGGTGAAATTTCCTCCGAAACCAACGTCGTTTCATAATTATTCAAGGTCCAATACGCCACCGTTCACGACTCTGATTCATCACCTTCTTAATGTCTATCCCTGCGGGTAATTAAGCAGCCTCCTTTGTGTTAGGAGGCAAATTCATCAAAACAATCTAGTCAGGATATTGGTGACGGCCGGTGAAATCAGTCATCACTGCAAACCAGTCAGGCCTTCAGTGACGGCTGACGAAATCAGACATCAGCAAAGCACTGAGAGACACGGCGGACCAACTAGCAGGAGGTGTGAAAGTAAGCGTGGGTGTCGCGCAGGCAGGTGATGTAAAAGTTAATGTGGGTGTCGTGCTAGGTAGATAGATGCAAATGAGCGTGGGTCTCACGTTAGTCTGAGAAACCAGTCAGAGCGCAACGCCTACGGAATTGGTCCTACCTGGCCACTTGGTCGCGAAGTGACCTAAACAAGCGGACAGTGGTTCACCAGGTGAATGGCCATATTTTGCCACTATTTCACGTTATATATTTATAGGCATTCCATTCATTTGTCGAATTGATAGTCGGGAATACAGGGTGTTTTCCCGTAGTCGCGTTCTTCTTGACTCCGTGCAAGTAGATTGAGCGTCGCCTTAAACGGGCTATCATGAAACACCTTTTATGCAATACTCACGTCTCTCTATTTCACCACGGATTCTTACCACATACGTCTTGCGTAACAAACATGCCGTTTTTATGGCCAGCTTAACGGTGCTAAAGATCATGATCATATATCAGACGCCCATTTCTTCAATTTTACTATGGCGTTTGATCAAGTGCAACACGATCCACTTCTACAGGAAATGGAGGCATACGGCCTCCAAGGTGGTTTTCATGATTAGATCGCCTCATTGCCAAGTGACAGAAATTTCCGTGTTAAAGCCGGCTCTGATCACTCCTCCCTTGCACCTACCTCAGTGGGTGTACTATGATGATCTGCATTTTGTCCACTACTGTTTTTTATTTATATCACTTATTTACTCAAGAGAATTTTCAGTCACTCTCTTCTTTATATAGAAGATCTAAAACCAGAGACAACCCACGGTTCCAACGTTTTGCAAGCTAACTTCAATTCAGTTAAGGAATAGTCAGTTGAGTGGCGTCTGCCCATCAACGACTATAGGTGTGCCCATATAACTCTTGATGGCGAGTCTGGGAGCGTCACCGTTAATCAAAAGGCACAAAGAGAAGTGACTTTTGCTATAGTGAGCCTTAAAAGTACCTAAGCATATAACTACCGTCTGATTTGTCCTTCTTACTCCATCAAGAAAAGAGAGCCAAAAAAGAATTTTTTGTATTGGACATGACAAAACGGACGTCTTCTCGAACTAACAAGGCTTTCCAAACTGTTTCTAGAATTTGTGTCCGATCACTGCCTAAATATGTCAGTTTACTTGCTTATTCTGGCCTTAAAAAAGCATAAATGCACTATGAAGTGTAGAGTCAGCCGCAACAAAAACCGTAGAATATCTCTGGAGCGTTTTGTAGGAATCTTGGCTCGAAATCCTCGATATTTACTCTCTGGAATACCAAAGACTCCAAGGGGATATCATTCTTTCTTTCTTTCTTCTGAAGGACTAACAGCAAAACTTTTTACTCTCGCGCGTCGAAATGGGCTGAGACACCACAATAAAAACGTTTTTAAAAGGAGACCTTGAAGACTTGTCAGACAAACGTTTTTGTGATAGGGTCCTACAATGGGATAGCCTTTCGCCATTTGTCATCCGTTCTTGTTCATAGATGCAGTTCAAGGCGTCTTGGGTATCATTCTGCTTGGTAGAAATAGTACGTGAACGAAAAGATCTTACTTTTGATCATATCTATTGCTTTTGCATTGACACTGTATCTAAAGAATGCGGTGCTATACCAGTTTTTCCATGATTGCATTTCAGAACGGCTGACGTGTGCGTGATTTAAGAAGAAGAATTGCACCGACCCGGTTAGCTTGAGCTATTGTCCTTGCACGCGCGTAGTGAACCAGCAAATAGATTTATTGTTAGGAAGGAAAAGAAAAATTAAGCTGGCGTTGGTCTTAACCAAAGATCATAAGTCGTGCTTTAAAACGCCAATTTAACCACCAGATTGTCTTTGCGTGACCCGTGAAGAGTCCTCTTCCATGGCTCATACTCCTTGTAGTGACCTGGAGATAACCCCGGTCTGCCTGCTGTACGATGTGTTAAATCCTTCCCAAAATCGTAGCTCACATTTTACAGGGGTTTTTAGGGATCTTTGCGTGCCCTCTGCTTGATGCATGCGATCATCTTCATCACCATCATCATATTAATAACCATGAGCCTGACTAAAATGTACTGTGACTCGGGCCGCCGCTCGCTTCAACAGTGACGTGGAATATCCTAGAAGAAAACGTTACTAAGAAGGTTGCACATTATTATAAGAAGACTAAGCGGAAGAACTATGAATGGTGTGGATGCAAGCACGCCATTGACTGCGACACATCGCCATCTCGGATAGCGTCTCTAACCAGCGGTTTGAGTGATCACGAGGACCCCATCCAGGCAGGCGACACCTACCCACTTTGCTCAATGGAACAGTCAAGGTCTTCATATTTTGTGACCACGTTGTTGCTCGACTATCACGCAGTTTTACCCAACTATTGGTGGCCTCAACGTATACCTCCCGGTACGGTAAACAACTAAATGACATACGGAGTACGTGACTCAACCATCGCAAGCTGTGCAACGTGATTAGTTGACCAATTGGTCGCGCATCCCGAGCATTCCGGAATACGCGCCGGCGAACTTCCACATTGCCTACGCGATCAGTCCACTTAATATTGGCCAATTCGCGGAGACAACGATGGCTAAACACAGCAAGCCTGTTGATATCTTCTTTGTGAACAGGCCACGATTCCGAACCATAAAGCAAAATGGAACACACACAGGCATTATATACCCTTCCTTTCAGCGACAACCGAACGTCTGTCCGATATCAGAGATGACGCAGTTTGGCAAAGGCAACTCGTGCCTTTGCTATTCTTGCTGATATCTCATCAGCAATATTACAGGCTGATGAGATAATGCTACCCAAGTATGTAAAACTGTCTACAGTCTGAAGCAGATTACCTGCAATGAAGAAAGTTGAAGTTGAAGTGCCTCAGTCTTGAAGCAACACTTTACACTTTGAAGGTGCAAAGCACATTCCATACAAACCAGCTCGGTCGCTCAACCTGTCCAGCATAGTCTGCATGTTTTCGGCAGAGGGGCTAAGTAAAACAATGTCGTCCGCGTATTCCAGATCGGTCAATCTAGAGCCAGGAAGAAGTTCAACACCAAGTCCATTGTATTTCCGAACCGCACCCTCCAGAGGGTCGTCCATGACAACATTGATCAGGAAGGGAGAAATCGGGCACCCCTGACGAACACCACTAGAAGTGATGAACACCTGCGGTAAGCATGCCTTGCAAATACGTAAAAATACCTTTTATGATTCAACCATACTAACTTGTAAGTGCACTAGATGGTCTTCAACAGCCGTAATTGAACAAATCTGATTCAAACACAAGTCCAATTCACAGATTCGAGGGAGGTTATAAAAGCAAGCTGAAGTAACGTTTTAGCTTGAATCCATAATTACAAAGGGACAACATGTTTTCAGAAGCGTCCACTTTACGTAAATGTATAAATTCACGAAGATCGGCTTCAGCGTCCTCGTCCAAATTCAGCCCAGATATATTCAATTCGTATAAAGCTTCGGGGAAGGACAGCTTGAAATGATTCATCTAAAATAATGAAAATTTATGTGACGTGAGAAAATGCAAACAACAAAGTTTTTATTCAGTTTCAGTTCTTCACGAGGATGCCTCAATTTCACAGCATTCGTGTTACATTGCAATTTATAGTAGCTCCTTCTTGGCTTGTCTTCGTTCGCCATATACTGAATCCATTTCCCATCTTTCAAAGATATACTTAAATATAAAATATGGCGCTACCACTCTTTGGTTCGATAATTGGTCTGGGAGGAAAACAATCAATGGAGTAACAAACGGGCATCTTTGACCAATGATGCGGGTTATGGTTACTATAGACCGACGTTTGCTCAGCCTTGACTTCAGTGCGTTAAAACGCAATGGGTTCAATAGGTACACTGGGTGGTGGACGGAAGTAGAAAGCCACGGCTTTTGGTGGTTCCGTTTCCCCAGGCGAGGAATATCTGTACCAGAAAGATAGTTACGCGTCGCAACTCTTCTTGGTTGTGAAAGGTGAATAAATAGATAAACAAACAAATAAATAACTGCGCGCCTACTGTTGTTAAACTCGAAATTCTACAGCTGGGTAAATATACATCATCAGGCGTGAGCCATTCAACAGACGACCATACGTACGTGGCTGTGTGCAAAATAGTATGCTGAACTAAGTGTTAGAGTGGCGATCGAGACGAAATTTGAACGCAGCGACTGTCGTGGCCCTCACTATATGTTCTGGCGGGGAGTTCCAGGCTTTGCAGACCCGAACCGATAAGAAACTGGGCCTTAGCTCAGGTCTGCTGTGCTGACGTTTTATTTCCGAGGAATGTTATCTGAGTGAGCCAGCATCAGCATAAGTGGGCAGGGATCTGCACGGATGGTTAGGGATCTTCAGAATTACGAGCGTTAATATTAGGTCACCCCTCTGTCCGAGGTATTCTAGAAAGAAGATATTTAGCTCGTGAAGCCGCTCAGTGTAGGGTTTTGCACTCAACCCACGAGGTACTTTTGTCGCGCGCCTCCGAACAGTTTCCAAAATTGGTTTGTCCTTTTGTTAGTAAGGAGGCCAAACAGGGGTTCCTTGCTGGAGATGAGGACGAATAAAACTGTTGTACAGGACAAGAGTGCATTGGTAGCTCGGCGGCCTAGCGGACAGAGTCCACCTTAGTCCTGCGTCGGAGCATTTCTGAACAATTTGTGTTGTCTTATCTGTTGGCGGTAATGTACATAACGCGCGGAAATAAACTACTCCCAAGGCGGGCGATAGGCACTCTTCGAGTAGCTATCGAGCAATCAGCTTCACAAACTTTCGACGAAAGATAATTGATCGGTTATTAAAAGTCGGCATCCCTTGGCACCTCTATTGTGATGGGCTTTATTCTAAACCAGTATAGTGTTCGTTGTGTATATTCGTTATATTGTAGTGCTCAGAATTCATGGTTATATCTTATGATTCATTTTTATTCGTTTTATGCACACCCAGTTGCTAACATTATCTGCAGCCTTGTTTGAAAACATTGCCAGCATTTTTCGAGTGGGACTAACGACGAGAATAAACGAGAGTTTCCGTGCACACTTTCTGTTTTTCCTCTTTGGCCCATTCTTGGTTGGTGAAACAATCGCCATTCAGTGGTTCATCAATTGATATACGGGTTTGAATGAGAGGCGAAAGATACTTAGATACAGTCGGTTTCCCTTATTCGATATCCTGATGGTGTTTTTTGATCTGGAAGGCCGTCATTGAAACCAACGCGCAGAACCCCAACTGAGAATTACAAAAAACATCGAGAACAAACTAATACCACCATTAGCGATTCAGCGATTCAGCGATTCAGCGATTGATACACGGGTTCGAGGCAGAGGCCCAAGGGTCCCGGATCCAGACAGTTTTTCTTGCTCAGCGTCGAGCGAGCGTCTGTTTATCTGAAAGACAGTCATTGAAAACAGGGTGTAGCACCGCTCTTGGAGATTACATTAAATACCAAAATCAAAGTCAGA
>JTDE01000415.1:229752-243409 GCA_014338405.1 Paragonimus skrjabini miyazakii | reverse complement strand
TTTTTAAACAAGCTTAACCGAAAAACACATTATATTCGTTTGAAATAGAAGTCTGTTCGTTCGAGAAGCAAACTGTGTAGCGTTAAAAAGAGGATTCTGTTTTTAATGATGTTCACGGAATATATGCAAGTTCAGGCGCCGTTTATCAAATGCACAAGTGATAATTATAGAATTCTGTTATTCTTCCAGCTTAGATTTGCTTCGTAATAAACTTACATTACTTATTAGTACAGTTAATTGAATTGAAAAATATTGTCCATTCATCTCGATTGTGAGATATTGTAAATGTACTTAACAAAATATAAGGAGTTATCGCCCCGTAAATCATCACAGCCGCAGACACATTTACGCAAACGCCTGTCCAAACAACACAGATTTATGGCAAAAACCTTTTATTTAGATCAAATTTTTTACTTGGGCCCCGATCTGGCTGACCAGGGCATATGGTTGAATGTCATAGTATGGTGTACACTATACATGAATTATGTGTCCTAGCGACGGACAGATAACCACATTGGAATGGGGTGGGGTGAAATTTTCCCGCCCTCAGCGTGTAGGTAGAAACAGGTGGCCTAATGAGTTATAGGCTGGGGTGAGGGATTGGCGCAGTCGAAGTACACGTTGAGCTGTCCCAAGTTCACCAAACCGACCCATCCTTATCGCTTAAAACATTGTTTTTTTACCCCTGGTTAGAGGCGTACCAATGAGGGCAGAATGTGTTGTTATCTGTATTGTGCCATACCATTCCCCCATACCCAGCCTTCATAGTTTGCCCTCATGCTATGCGGCGCTTCCTGAATAATCTGGACTGTGGTAGAGTGCCCATTTATTTTCCTGGTCCGGAGGCTGAACATAAATCATAGGACTGCCATAAGGGTAGGCAGCATGACCGGACAATTTGATGCCAAGGCAGCGATTTTAGCGGGTTGGGTGTTTGCACAGATGACTCCGTTTTACGATCACGACCTGGATAATTGTGCTCATCAGGGCGTGGCGCCAAAGTTGCGGGTTCTGTTGTGATATGTACCCTCTGGTAATTAGAGTAAAACTAGTGGTTTCCGAAGTCCACTAAAATGCATTTGGGCAACTGTCATAAGCAACTTCTGAGTGGCAATTGTTTCTGTTTCAGTTTGCACAGGTGTACTTAGAAATGATAAGTCGCGTTCCCTTCATCGATATGTTACTGTTTTCATCTCATGGATAAGGTTCTTTCGTTTTCTGGTCTTTTGGTTGTGGAAGAAGTTAGGCAGCAAATATATCACTAGTTGTGAAGTAGTTTAAAAATTGAGTTCGCTGTCTTCATTCCCGATCGGTGTAAATAATCATGATGTCTAACAGCTCGTTTGCTTTGAACCTAAAAGGCATGAAACAAATTCAAGTGAGAATAATTGTTTTCTTTAAATACCCTAAAATCTGGTTCTGCTTTTAGTTATTCATATAAGAAGGCCTCCGATAATTTGTATCTAAATAACGTGGGACATAATTACAAGGTCAAGCAGTTCGGACATTTCACATCTTGGGAACTGTTATCAAATCGACCGCTACCTCACGTTACACGTGCACCTGACAGAATTCACACGTCGTCCGTGTGATCGAGCTGTGTGATTGTTATGGGCACCGTTTCCCCTACTGTGTCGGCGGAAACATGAAAAGGGCGGTTAGAAGACTGAGGGATTATTATAATGAATGCACGTGCTTTACGATCAGGCTGTATATCTCATGATGTGACACATGTATTATGACATCTCTCACGTGTCTCTCGACGTATGGATTCGCTTAACACGACTAATCAAACAGTGGATTACATGTCCAGCCTCACACATGTCGATGATGATATTGTACGTGTTGAACTGTTGGGCTTGCATGCCTTCAATAGACGAGTGTTTATGGTATTTACGTCAGCAGAAGGCTAATTAGCATAGATGTGATTATAAACATGCGCAAACGGTGGCTGATGGAAGTATACTAACCTCCGAAGAGGCTGTCAGTGTCGGCCGTAGATGACTGTGTGAGGAGTGTGGTCAACACTCCTAACCTTTGGCTGCTTCACCCCGAAGTGTAGGAGACCGTGTTTTGTATAACGTACGACAGCTGAACGATCCCAGGCATCAACCAGCTTGTTTTCGAGGGAATAAACTTTTTTCTCCATAAGTGATATAACCTTACGAATCCGGAAGGGTCTGACTGCAGTGAAAGCACCGGCAGTTAATCGTACGGAACGACTTTCACCAGTATGACCAAAAACACAGTGACGTTTCAATGTTGACTAGTTTTACACTAAATGGCAGTACAGCCTGAGGTAAACGCAAGTTTCCTGGAAGTAACCGTTAAGCTGTGTACACATACGAATCTCTGTATGCCCGTGTGGGCGTGATATGCCTGCTACTTGCCTCCTACTGGACACGTTTTCTTATCAGTCTCAAACGACCTTTCAGAAATACTGGTCTCAATATCGAATCAACAACATTGGTTCTAAAGGTTCGTCCTCTGAAGATGTGGTTGTGTACGGATTGAGGAATCAACTCATAAGTTGCATGAAGAAGTTCCTTGATCGGTTGACAGATATGATGATTAACCGGATAGTTTGTCTTTTTCGTTGGCATATGCTACTGCTTGGGTGAGACGGCATTACACTATCATGCGGTCGTGACCTCCACTCCTTTGTCCTCTAGAACGTGTTCAGTCAGGATTATGGTTAACTGTTTATCGAGAATATAGGAAGCAGACTTGTCCTTGTTGTTCATAAATTTTCCTGTAACTAGCTTTTAAGATTCTGACAATTAAATCTGTCGAATTCCTACTGCAATCGCATATATCTAAGACAACAAGTCGGCAAGTACGTATTGAACTGTTTTTCGGTACAGTTGACTCTGTTACATCTAAAAGCGTTAGCCCTGAGTCTTCGTTATATAATACCATTGCGTAAGCGTAATCATATTTAGGCTGCAGCCCACTCTGGGGATCTTATCGGTCAATTATGTGACCTACGACCAACTAGTGCTGACAACCTAGGCTGGCTAAAAATCAATTCACTGATATAGCCTATGGGTTTATCATGACTCTGTTCAACGGCTATCACCAAGCAATACCTACAATCGTTAAGAGGGCTAAAGTCAAAAAAGATAGTTATAATTAAGCCGAATAAGAGCCCTGGGACTGTTCTTTTAGACAAGGATTTCTATGTGCAGAAGTCAACACTGCATGACCAAACGAAGTTTCAAGGGATAGATAGAGTGGACGACGCCATCGAAATAGAAGACTGCACAAAACGACATCCGCAGCCGCTCTTTCAGTTCCGGATTAGTGATGAAGTAACCTTTGAATCTTTCAAACCATATGAATCATCAACACCCTTATTGTACGGCCCGGGAAGATGCAAAGGTCTGGAATGTCAATTCTGCCAACCTTGGCAATAACTCAGTCTCCATACAATGAGTTGGCGTGCTGGATATTCATTATCCTAATTTCAATAGAACAAAAGTTTCAGGTATATTCCATCAAAGATTTTGTCGACTTGATTAGTGACTTAGAAAACTCATCCTTGCTAGTAAACTGGTGTGCTCTGTAGGCGTTCAGTCACTGTTCACAAATGTCCCTCTGCATGATACTATTAGCAATATTGGTAAGCTCGTTGAGGCGAATCATGCTATGTTGCCACTTCCGACCGATGTGCCGAAGAAAAGTTTGCTGATCCGCAATGAAAATGTCAGTTTTCGTTTTCCGGAGCAGTCTTATCGTCAAATAGAAAGCGTAGCAGTGGGAAGTCTGCTAGGTCCTATCTTAGCAGACTTTTATGTTAAGAACTCAGCAAGAACACAGCAAGTTTACTATATTACAGGCGTAACATCGACGACACAATAATATTCAGCTGATCCAAACAGACGATGGATCACATGGTGCAACTTTTAAATAAATGCCATTCTAACGCGTGAATTCAGGTCAGCATCTGTCTACAGTCTCTAGACATACTCACAAGTCGCCGAGAAGATGGCTCGATTATAAATGTCTACAGGAAATCCACGTGGTCCGGCCAATATCTAAACGTCAGGAGCTTCATATCGGCCCAACATAAACAAGCACTAATAAATATACTTTCCACAAGAGCAAAACGAATCGGCACTCAGGACAGTCTTGTGGGGGAACCAGACTTGATCACCTCTGTCTTGCAATAAAATGGTTACTTTAAAAAGTTCATAGACAGACACCGTAGACAAAAGGCATCGTCCGAAACTGTGGCCATTGTAGAAGAAAACAGGGTCAACCTAGAGCTGCCCTTTAAGGGTGGTTATATCATACTGCAAACAGCACAACAAATGAGAAATTCACTTAAACCAACGTTTAATGCAGCTGAACTCTGTGTACTCTCTCGGACCCAGAAGCTACCGGTACCTTCAAACAAAGGAGACCAGCCCATCGCTGCCATCTCACATTGTGTTTATAAATTTACATTTAACTGTTAAGAAAGTTATCTAGGCAGAGCCGAAAGATGCCTGATCTCCAGAGTGGAGGAACGTTTGCCTAAATGGAACCAAAATTCCGTGTTACCGGAGAACGGTAATGTTGATGAAACGTGTAAACAGCCAGCTTAATCATTTGCTAGACCTGACCTGACCACTGATCCCGTTTGCTTATTCAGAATCTTCTTACGTCATTCTAATCGAAAACTCCTGTGGCTCGCTGAAGTGTCTACAATCAATCGCCTCAACTCAATTCCCTGTAGTCCTAAACAACTGTTTTTGAACTTGACCTTTTGCAGTTAGTGACCTATCCATCCCCTTCATTGTTTGCTGTAAAAAACCGATTCATGTTGTAAATCTGGTGGCGATGGGTCTATACGAAATGCTTGCATCTACCAGTATATGTGTTCCGTTTTGTCCAAACTTCGTCATATTTCCACATTCGAGGTGAAATACTCCACTTTTATTTCAGCCCGAAGGCATGATTTTTTACGCATTCGCTTGGTCAAATAGTAAAATTTCACGAACACTGATGGTTGCGTCCGGTAGTAGTTCTCCTAATCATTTAGGGAGTTAACACAACGGGAGGTATATGCTGAAATCACAAATAACTGCCTGTAAATACTACCAAGTCTTTAACTGAAAATTCCCACTGCTCAATGGAATGTGGTACGTAGGTACTGCATGCAAATTTTAACTACCCATGCACATTCGACTCGTTGTTATGACAAGCTACCCGCGCACTTCAGGTGAAGGAATAGGTATGTGCATACAACCACTGGCTGGTTCATTTAAGATTGAATTCTAGAGCGTGAATCTACACTTTTACGTTGAAAATCGCAAACATGTAACCAGAGCTTGTTTATTCAGAACGATTCTCCAACTATCATCTTTCGAGTTTCGCGTCTGCTGGAGCCCATCAGTAGTACAAATTATCGCTACGGCCGCGATCTGAACTACAGCCACGGGTTCGTGTTGGCCATCTCGCCAGTGACCTCGCATTAGACACTAATCAATTGCCGTATGCAGCCGCTCTGAGTTCAACTTGAAGTTAACCAAGTCTGCCTCTAACCATCAGTCTCCCATTTTTTACCAACATTTTTCTTCTATCATTTCTCCTTTAATTTTCATTCCAAAAAAGCGATCTGAACCGCAGTGCTATTCAAGCTCAAGGTCATTTGCTAGGGTATAGTTGTAGGGGAATATATACTAGTTTTATTTGAGACTGATGCCACATTTTTTGTTTCCGTTTCAACGTCATAGGTAGGAGGCACCATTCAAACAGAGCGCCTAACTTTATATGACCTATAATGTAATATAAAGCAGCTGTCCAGGCTTGAATTCCCACCCTTTATGTAGGTCACAGCTTGTCAATCTGTTCAAGATAAATCGTGCTGAATATGACGTCGAAATACAATGTTAAAAACTTTAACCAAACAGAAGTTGCCCAAAAGCTCAGTTTTCTATTGACCAGCTTGCCCCATAACCTATATCAACTGCCAAAAATAAGACGTGGAGATGTGCACATATGACCCCCGAGCTTTGGATGAATAAACACAAAACCTGAGAGTCAGCAGACACTGTGCAAAGACGTGTACTAGCGTAATTAAAATGAGGATTCATCAAGTAATTTAACGAGTGAGAGTTTCAGCTGCGTAGATCATAACGGTTTGCAATGTAACGAACGGAACGGTTCTAGCGTACCGATACAATCATGGCATGCCTTCAGCAAAATGCCACTCCAAAACTATCCTACTCCATCTTATTCCAGTTGCTCTATGCAGTTCAGACGTACCACAAGGAGACAACCGATAGGCCAACAACCTTTCACGTTCTATTCCGTGTGCTAAAATTATAGACAGCGGTAGAACAATGCAACGCACGAAATGAGTTTCTAAGTCTAACTTCAGTCGTTGTCTTTAGCTGTATATGACCTTCTCGGAGGTGTGTTGCTAACATTATAAATGGTGATCGCGCACGTTTTCCTAGTAAATTATACCTCACTGGAATGTGTAGAATTTTATTATGTGCCTTTATGAATAACCAGGATCCAAAAACTCAGAAAGACATGAATGTCTTTTACTCAATCTAAATGAAAAAGGGCGTCAACTATATGAAATCACGCTGTCTCCCACGGCAAACGCAAACCGGTCCCAATGTTCCGGGACCTACGTGGATATTACTGTGTTAGATGTATCAAATGAAACAAAGCCTCTGCTCATAAGTCGCTTTGTGAGTAAGTGTACGCATACTTCTTGTGTGGCAGCAGCTTGCCAATCCAGGATTTAACAACTATCCCAGTATGGTTAACCAGGTGTTTTTACTCGCACACGCATAAGTTGGTCACATAATCGCAGGCTGAAGAAAATCGCCTTAACATGGCGGTCAAGTAACTTTTGTTATCATAGTACTTCAGCAATGATGAACATCTATAATTTGTGTTCTCTTAATCTAGTGAACCTGCTGGAGAATGGTTACACATCTGGTGAGGTTTCCACTTACAGACGGTTGTAGTTTCAAGACTGCAAGCAGATGTATCTCCGATGATGGTCTCTGTTTTTGCATGGGCCACAGGATGTACGGTGTTATTTAAGTTGAATTGTCAGCAGAACATATTACTGAACATATTATTGAAACATATTATTGAAACGGGATTAAACTCGTCGAAATCTGTGGACGTTTTCAGCGATGGGGTAATAATTATGTGCTCTAGCTGTCTGTTGACCTGAGGGAAGCAATCTCTAGTCCGGGTTTTGTCAGTCACCAGCACTCACCATAGCGCTACGAATTTAACGCCCAATCAGAATGTAGTTGTTCCTCAGCTCCCCACGTACATCTACGCTATGGTCAGTGCGCTGAATGCTGTGTATACTTGCCTTATGGACGCGAGTTCATACCACTTTGTAGCATGGGTTAAAACATTGAGTTTTTTACTTCCACGGCGTTTCTTGAAACAGGCGAAGGAGGTCCATTGGCACAAATTAATTTGAATATCCCATATTCAATTTTCTTAGCGGCGCCCGATTAAAATTCTTCAGGTTTTTGAATGACTATTTTGAATACGTCCTAATTCTTTTCGTTGATGTGGCCACCGAAATTGCTTATATGCTTCTGTGTCGAGATTTTTACTCCAGCATAACTCCGTTATTTATGTGCGCATATCAATACCTGTTTGATAACCATCCGAAGCATAATGATCTTTCTGCTATATGTTGGACGGAGACTGAAGAAAAATTCACTATGACTATTAGGCCGCTCCACATTGATCATAAGCAGAGTTTTACTTAAAGTTTCTCTCTGTGGTGTCCAGTCAGACCCACGACAACTGCTCCGGAAACATTAGATTGTTTGCTTCATTTACTGGAGTCTCTTGTTATCGTCCGTAGTTCGCACAATGAAGGGTGGACAAGTGGCAATTATTTCACGGTAGAAAACGAGCACTCAGAGGTAACCACACTGCTATCTGCTTGACAGAACCTCAAAATGAGCATATTTCTTCTCCGGGTGGTACTTCAATTTAAATTCATTTTCTTTCAGTTTTCTCTGCTGCCAAACAGTCTTTCCGTCAATACATGCAAACCTTAGTGAGTAGTGCTAATTTTGGCTGATGCAAACCACAGGTGTCCGTAATATTTCCAGGTAGTCTAGTGCCTTCTCCTTCCGGTTGTCGTAAACCACAACACATTATTTACCGGGACCTATTTGTGCCGCCAACTCAACTGCACAATCACGCCCACCTGTGTTCAAGCTGAACCTATTAGCTTAAGGTGATGTGTTCAGATAAACCGTGGCATAGGTTCTCAAAAAGAGATTCGAATGAAAATAATAACGCGTCTTGGTTTTTCACGATCCGCACGAATTTTTGACCTTTTCCCAGCAAAGTATTCAGAATATAGTCATGTTCTGCGCAATCTATACTAAACGTGATACGTGATGTCTGGGGCTGGTAACGGCCGGACCGGTTCCAACTTTTGAGCATCCGTACTGGTACTAAAAGTTGGAATAACATACCTCAGATATGGGACGTCTTTTTGACAGTTTGAAGATGTGCTTTTCAAATCTACTTTTATCAAACATTGTAAAGCATTTACAGAATTTCTTAAATGCCTTCTGACTGCTTTTCAATGGTCATTCGCGACATCCATATATATTTCTAGCATTTATCTGCTATACGCCAAAGTATTAGATAACACGAATGACCTTATTGAGAATTCGTACGGGTCAAACTACAGGACGAAACCGGATTTCATTCAACTGTTGTTTTCAACGTCTACCCCTCAATAATGTGAGGTTAACTCCAACCTGTTCAATTAAGTAAGCATATCGGACGTATTAGAAACGTCTTACAATGTATCTGTTTCAAAAGCTACAACTGGTTATAGGTTGAATTTTTGCCCATCTTGGAATGAACGGAAATCATCATGGATGCTTGGTGGGGACTTTTGCTGAATTTGAGGTAGATTATATGACCAACTTTTATTTTGCATCCGTCATTCACCGCTAGCTTTATGCATGTTTCATGAATCGATCAAAAAGTAGCGGGCGAGTCCTGGACGTACAAACTGAATAGTGGTCACCTTCACATAATGAACTAATGATGCTTACGTATGATTTCGTAAATACACCTAATCAAACAGACGGTCGGTGCCTTTCCCTGATATTGGGTAAATGACGACATTCACATTTTACATAGAGATTTGCATAGAGATCAACAAGTCACATGATTGTTCCTTCTAAATTGTAGTCGCCTGAAGAACTCGTTGAAACATTCGAAAACTTAAAACTGAAACTAACGTCTGACTAGTTCTTTATCGAGGGTAGAGAACTGAAGTAAGGTAGCGACTATGCCTTCGGATGAGCTAAAAGAACAGCATAGGACTACAGTGAAGTTTGGGTTGCCTTTCACTATCGCTTGACAACACTTGAGTGTTTTAAACTTCATGATCTACTGTATGCGAAGTTCGTATATGAAGTAACAATAAAGATGGTCACTTCCAGCGACGCTAACTTTTCTTACTATACGCTTACGAACCAACAACTAGCATATCAGGGTGAACTGATTATATGAGTTGGGAAATGTCTACAGAACCACGTGGTGACGTTATTACACGCATTTTCCATACTGGCACCCACTTGACGTGGAGTTTCCCAGCGAAAGTCATGGAGCCTACCGATTGGTCGGAACGTTTTTCTCAAAGAATCAGTAGAATATAGACCACATCAGAGCTTGGTAGACTGTGCATGTTCACCAGCTTATCAGTGCTGAATGAATGCATTTTATCCCAAATAAATCAACAAGAGAAGTTTTCTTGTGGTGAGATAAGTCGTTTTTAATTGATCAACCACTTTGATAATTACAAGTGTAAATTATCAACTCTGTCTTTGGTATCGCTTTACACTTCACTGAAATTAGAAAAAGTGAACTCTCATATCAGTTTACCTTTTTCTTTCAGTTCTGTTTCATGCAGTTTATCGCCTCATGGGATATGAATGCAAACTCATTATATCTTTGAAGGAACGCAATGTCTTTCAGAAACAGAGAAAATACAAGAAGGTTGTTGGTATTTAAAGAGAAGTTTCTATCCACAACGGTATTTTGGTGCACGGTAGATTTGTCTTTCTAACACACCCATTCCGTGTAGTTATACTTTAATTTCGTCAAACAGTGTTATACAATGAACTTTAGTTATTTTCAAAGTTACATCTCTGTGAACATTAGAACGAGCTTGCAAGGTTAACACGGGTTTTCTATAACCTTTTAATCAAAGTACCCTACTGATCTAACCCAGAAGCTGTCCGTTAGCAAGACGGTTGAAACATAGACATAAAATACAGCCCTTTAGTATTTAGCTAAACTCGTGTATAGTGCCTCCTTTTATAAAAGTCTTGAGACGAATGTCTACGTGGGAAAAAAGGCCAAAATCGCGCGAGTGGTGATCAACTTATATCAATTATATCTCCCAGTGTGTTATGAAAAGCTTAGTGAGTTAGGAGATTTCAGCATGATGAGAAGTCCTCATCCTGAGGTCGTCGATTATATTTAGCAACGTTTGTTGTGCATCCTTTCGAAGTGATCGGTAACCTGAGTATTATGTACACGCTAATGTGGCTAAAGAAGTGAGTACAACCAATTGTCTGTGTCCAATGGGAATTCACCGGACCAGTGGCTAACAAGGTTTTCTCATAAGAATGTGAACATGGTCTTAAATCTCTGACATGATAAGAACACCCACGCCTGACAACAGCGAACTTCCAGCATTCTACCTTCTTCTGAAGAGCTTATATGAAAAACTTTCGAATGCAGTATCCGAGACTAAAGGTATGCGGTGGCCTCTGAATACGCGTCTTGGATCATAACACGACTGTTGTCAGCTCAAATCCTAGTTTGATCATCTGTACTTGGTGAGCCCAAAATCCGAACATAAGCGTTTGTGGTTCCGCGAGACTAAATCTAAAAAGATAGAATTTATTAGTTACTGCGAGAGTAAAACTTTATTGTACCTGTGACTGCCTGCTGAAGACTGAAGGTGTTAGTAAACAGAAAGCAATCTTATATGACTGGCTTGTTTCATACAAACAGTGACATACCACAGTTGTTGGCATTTTCATCACGGCTAAAGGCTTGCATACTATTTTAGAACTTAACAAAACAAATGAAACAAAAATAATATTGTGTTAGCTCCAAATGTAGGTGTTTATTAGAAGAATTTTTCAGATGATATGAACCAACGGGTTCACATTTAAATTTCTATTAGCTCGTTGAGCGAATGAAAAAGAAAGTTTGTATTGCCTCCTCTTCTCTTGGCATTCCTCACAACCCATTTTGCCTCTGTTGACTTTTGAATGTGTCTGGATTGATTTCATTAACGCGGCGGAAATTGCTAATATGCTTATATGAATTTGACAGGAATTCTTGTATAGATTCGCGAAAATTAAAAAAATCGTATACGTTCATTATTTGTTCGATATAGTTTCGTATGTCGGGAGCAATTAATCATTATCATACTTGAGTGTTTCGCAGCAGCTAAGGTCGTGCACGGATGACAGCATTTCTGCAACCGGGATAATTCTGAGTTAAGTTTGTGCTCATCTCTGACAGAATTTTGAGTATCGAATTCGAGATACCCGCTAGAAAGAGCGAACGTATTCTCGGTCATTGCCTCGAAGGCCAACTGGCATCGACTTCCATTCATTTCTAGTTAGAACAAGCAAAAACTTAGATAGAAATTACATTCAGACCACAACACAGAAGTACACGTAGCCTCTACATTACCGTCGTGTTCAACATGTTGGTTTTAAACTTAATTTCAACATAAGGTTATTACGCATATGTCATTTGCGAGGGAAAATTGAATCAATTTGGTGGATCATCAATGGTAACTTAACATCAAAGAGGCCTATCAGTATGCATACCAGTCAAACATTCAAAAAAGAGCACGACACATCACAAGGTTATCTTAATATGCATCATTACGTTTTATAGATAATATGTATGTCACTTTTACTTCAACCTGACTCGATTATTCCGATCCTTGTCCCCTAACTGAGGCGAGATGCACATTTGATTCTGGGTGTGAATATACATGTGCGTGATTAGCGTGAATGGCCTGAAATTAGCATCAGTGGAAATGTTGTCGACAACTGCGCAGATTTCTGCTACTTGGGTGGCAATTTATCCACATATCTTTCCGCTGACCGCCAGTTAGAAGCTCGTGTGGCAAAGGGTAGTGCTGCTTTCGGACTTCCTAAAGGATGCGTTGTGTGCCTACTGCTTAATGGTGCTGCCTATACCACTGCACGACAGTGAAACTTGAACTCTGTATCAGCGAAAAGTGCGCCATCTGTGCCGTTTCCATTTGCAGTGTCTAAGACGCATCTTGGGTATTCGGTGGTTGGACATGATTCCGAACACTGAAGCACTGCGGCGAGTGGACAGGGACGGAATGGAATCCATGCTGATGCTGAATAATCTTTGTTGGCTAGGTCACGTCCTTCGGATGGACGATGACCGGATTCCCAACCAGCTGTTTTACGGATATCTGAAATCAGGTAAGCAGAATCTTGGTAGTCAAAAGCGGATATACCAGGATGTTATCCAGGTGAGTCGTTCGCGTTGTAAAATTGATTTTAGGTGTCGGAAAGAATTAACGTTGAACCGGACAGTCTGGAGAAACATGATCCGGACGGTCGTCCGAAGGGTCAATCAACGACTATTGCGTGATCGTGAACGGAAACACACGGTACGGAAGGGAAACATCGATATCATAGGTCGTGGTGGTAGGACTATGTGGCACTGCGATAGGTGCGGGCGCAAATGCGCTGGCCGTTTGGGATTACTAAGTCACCAGTATACTCATAGTACAACGTCGACGAGAAGGCAACGAGCATGTTGGGCTCGAGTACGTTATATTTGTCATATAGTCACTTATTTTTTTATTGTTCACACCGACCAATGACCACCGTCGTTTGGAAGCTCACCCGCTCCTCCCTTCCAAACATCTGGATCTCTGTGGCCTTCTGCCTCTCACTTTCTTCAGCTTTGTCGATGCACTACATGGTGAATGTTTTGTCTGCCTTTCAAATCAATCTTGGGTTCTGACTTTTCCCCCTATCCTCTCTGGAGTGTACTAATATTCACCCCTATACTGAACTACTTTTTGCCTTGTGTTTTCAATATTTTCCTCCCCGTCTTAGATCTTAGCACATGGATTTCTCCATTTGTTTTTCAAGAGGTAAGGATTTCAGTTTTGTACTAGCCAGTCAGTTGATAAACTAGTATTGGCCAACTTGCACAAAGACCTCGTTCTGCTCCTACTACTGCCCTTTCTGCAACCGTTAACGTTTCATATTCGACAGCAATCCCTTAGTCCTCTCGCTGTAACCATCAACCCAATAGTATCCATTTAGAATCCAGCCCATTTTCGTCACACCTACAATTTGAACCAATTTCGCCACTTTCTGCTTTGAATATTTGTCGGTTCTACCCTTTCTCAGAGATACTTGACGGCTGTGCGAGTAAACGAATTAATAAACATCTGATGTCCGAGCAAATCCTCTTCTGTTATTTATTATTGGCTATTCGCGTTGTGCTCCTGGATACGTGGATGTCTTATCCTCATGGGCATAAAACAAACGCAAAAATACAACTGGGCCCTGAAATCTAACTGATGTATTTGACCCAATATACAGACGTCGGCCGA
>JTDE01000415.1:158220-225608 GCA_014338405.1 Paragonimus skrjabini miyazakii | reverse complement strand
GGCCACCGTGAGTACGAATCAATCAACACCAGGACGTAATATTTACCGATAATTGGTCCACAATAGTCTGCATACACACGTTGCCATGGTAGATAACTTTCCGGCCAGGGTGTCCAATTCTTTTGCCTTTTCTTTACTTTGTGAAGGCAGGAGTGGCAGTTCATTGCACAACGAAGGAGAGCCCAGCGATGCTATTTAAATCAAAACGCTTGAGAGCATCACTTCAGTGTGTGGATTCAACGGATGTAATGTATTTTCGTGTAAACGATCTGCGACCTGCTAAAGGACTGATCACTCGCAAGCTAGGCAGCACAGTGGTAGAAATTACTGACTTGTGCGATGCCTGGATTCAACTAATCTTCCAACAACTGAGGTTCATGCAACAAGGATTAACTCCTTTCCGGAATTTATATTTAGCAGAGAATAACAAGTATTCACATGGTTGCTCAAATAGATAGTTTTTAAGCATGCATCAAGACAACCAGACTGAACCTTGACGAGGTGTGACGGCTTGTGTATCTCGATGACCTATTGGGTTAAACTGGACGGTATGGCCACCACACCGATAGAGTCATTCACACCAACGTTTCCTGGTCCTCCATGTTGAGGGTTGGAAGAAAGTTAGCATCTTTTTTCGAAAACATTACCAGTTCTGTTATAATGCCAATGACATGCTGCCTTGCGGTATAGGCTTTTGAGCCCAAAGCTTTGATTGGGAACCCTAATCGTTCTCCTGTCTAGGTCTGGGTCTTCTGGCTGTTTCTCAGTTCACACACAACCACGAATACTCACAACACTGTTAATTCTATACTGCATTGGACGTCTCGCATAATAAACCGGGTCACTTTATCTGATGCATATAACAAGGTCGATGGACAAAAATATACTACTACTGACCTCTCCCCCACTGTCCTATCAAATCTAGCTTTTCGGTCCCTCGTTACCTCCATCCTACAGGTCTCATAACGGATATAGCTAGTCATAGTAACATTGTGCCGGTAAGTCTCATTTTCTACCATTCAGCCTTAGGCCTCTCTCATCCCTGGCTTAGGTACGGAATGTGAATTAATACAGGTGTCTTCAACATTCGCATTCTAAAACAGATAGATCAACAGGCCGCCTTCGCACAAACGTTAGACTTGTTGAATATCGATGACTGTTATGTTTCAGAGAATATAATCCAGGACAGTATCAGCGTATGGAACTAACAGCACCCGCACTGTCCACCCGATGCTGGTTACACACTTCGGGTGACTCCACAGCCGTTGTTACAGGTCAGGCTGGAGTAGGTATAGTCTTTAACTCGACCGCCACAGCCTCATTGATAAATTGGATTCCTGTTAACCGTAAACATTGTGCCGTCCGTTAGGCAAGTTCTACTCAGGCCAGCTCCAGACGCAAAACCATCAGAAATCTTTTAATTATGTCTGCTTACGCTCCTAATGACTGTGCTGACGTCGACGTCGAGGACGCATTTCACTCGAATCTGGACGCTCTTCTTCAGTCGACACGTAGCTCTGATATAGTCATTCTGGCCAGATATATGAATGCCCAGGTCGACCGCCTTGGTGAAGCCGAATCGCATTTAGGTGGCAGGTTTGGGATAGCGTCACATCGATCAGATAATTGAGGGCGATTGTTGCAGCTGTGCGCTGAGCATAAGCTATTTTTAGCCAGCACTAGTTTTGGGCATCGTGCGCGTCATTGCTATACTTGACGCCCGCCTTCTCCGAATCAGGCCTAGTCACAGATAGACCACATAGCCGTTAGTTATATGTGGCGAGGTTCCATTCAAGACTGTCGTTCTTATCGTAGCACATGCCTAGATTCAGATAGTGCGTTTGCACGTTGTCATTTTGTTCTTACTTTTGCCGGGCAACGACCTCACCGATAGCAAAAATTAGCTGTTGATAAGTTGGCTTTCACATCGGTAAAGCATACGTACCAAACCAGCTTCGAAAGCTGCCTTTGTGGTACTCTCTCCGGAGACCCTGGTAGCTGCTGGACACAAATCTCACCTGCTATTCAGAAAGCAGGTATTATAACATGCGGCATAGGGGTACACAAGTTTGACATTGGACTTCAGAGGAGTCTGTTGAATTGTTAGAAGCCAGACGGAGGATTCCTCCTGGTAGTTCACATAATAAGTCTAGAAGAGATATCCGTAGTAAGCTGAAACGTAGTCTAAAGGCTGATCGTGAGGCTTGGTTATTGGAGAAAGTTAAGGAAATGTAAATCGCTTTTGCCTCAGAGAAGAGCGGCAAACTCTTTAAACTGATCCGTGCTACTGGTCCCAAGCGACCATCTCTCAGTGAAGCGATCAGCGAGGCGGATGGCATACTAATTTACAATGAGTCCAGAAGGTTAGGACGTTGAGCGGAACAGTTTGAGGGTCAATTTAGCTGGCATCCTGCTTCTACTGTGCTGCCTTTACAAAATTCTGATGTAACGCCCTGGTCGGCAGATTTAGAATCACTCACCGAGAATGAGGTTCGCAATTACATCTCGGCTCTTAAACGTGATAAGACGGTTGGTGGAGAGGTGTTAGCTGAGGCATTGTCTCAGCTGTTTCAATTTGCGTGGATGACGGAGACCATCCCTCCGTGATGGAGTCACGCGATAATAATTCCCATATTCCAGAAAGGTATCAGGAGCTCTTGCGAAAACCATAGAGGAATTAGTTTGACCCCAGTCATTTCAAGAATTCTGGCCTCCATTATACTTCGTCGACTCACTCCAGTTCGGGAGTTAAACATCAGAGAAGAACAGACAGGTTTTCGTCCTGGCCGGGGATGTATAGATAACATTGTTACCCCTTGTCCAATTTTGAAGCAGCGTCACGTGTACGGCCGGCCAATGATTGCCGTATTTCCCGACTAAAAAGGTGCGTTCGATTCGGTGGACCGATCTACATTTTTAGAGTCGCTTAAACGCAGGGGTGTACCGACCAAGTATGTAAACATACTGTCGGCGCTTTACTCCCATACTTCGGCTCAGGTTAGGGTTTACGGTGAGCTGTCTGACAATTTCAGCACCAGGAGCGGCGTTCGTCGAGGCTGTCCCCGTTCACCATTTTCGTTCAGTTTCGTCATGGACGAAATAATGGAGGATTGTCTCCGGCAGTCACAAGATGCCGGTATGGACCTCCCACCTGGTGGAAGGCTGACTGACCTTGACTATGCTGACGATAAGGTGTTGCTGTTTGACAACTTTCAAGCGGCGTAAACAGCGCTAAACGCAATTTCACGTTTTGCTAAGTACTTCGGAATGCGCTTTGCAGCCTCGAAACGCAGAGTGCTTTGGCAAGATTGTTGTGATTACGTAGAGTTAATGTTCCATAGTGAATTCATGGAGGCTGTTGACCGGTTTGTATACCTGGGAAGCTGAATCAGCGGCGGCGGAGGTGTAGTGAATGAAACAGAGGCGCGTATTCCCGAGACTAGAGCGGTCTTTATTAATATGAGGCACTTATGACAACAGAAAGGTATCTGTTTGAAGCTTAAGGGTCGCGCATATCAAACAACAGTGAGGGCTGTATTACTATAGGGCAGCGAAACCTGGCCACTCAGGGTAGAAGACCTGAACCGTCTTCAGATGTTTGACCACCGATGTCTGCGTTCAATCGTTCGTATCGGGTGGCACCAACGAATGAGTAACCGGATGGTTAGGAAGCGGGTGTTTCGCACTGATTGTTAAACGAGTTCTTTCGTTCAGTCCTTACACGTGCACAGACTTAGATGGTTAGGCCAGATACTAAGGATGCCAGCCAGTCGTCTGTCACACCAAGCACTGTTTATGGACACTGCGGTCGATTGGCGCAAGGTGCGAGGTGGACAGATGATGACCTGGTGTAGACAAATGAAATCGTTCACGAAGGGGTTGGTCACTGTAGATCGGGTTCGTCTTCCGGGCTGGGGCCCTAGCGACTCGCAGAGTCAGTGGCTTGAGACGTTAGGTGAGATGGCGGCTAACCGAGCTCAGTGGCGTGAATGTTGTCGTTGTTCGGTCGAGTTGTCTGTGAAGTGAGTGCACTTAATGACGCGGGCAGTGAAAGCCGTAGGGAAGTTTTCTTGCTGATGACGCCTTACTTTCACTTACAGCTCGGTTGTTTGTTTGCAAGGTGTAGGTGCCTTGATGTTGTATGTTTGAATGTAGACGTAGCTATATTTTAGTGGTTAGGTCCCCTCCCATTCCCTTTTTCTTCTTCTCTCCACCTATACAGGGTTTGCTGTTTCTTCTTCGTGGTTGTGTGGCGGTTTAGCATCAGTGTGAACCACTGATGTATTGTTGTCTATGATGATGATGATGAATCACGGTGAGATTTTTATTGATAATTTCGTCGCGCTGCTCAGAGATGTGTCAGCTGGCGGATGAAATTCTTTATTCGGTTTTCAACAGACATTGTTGCCGTTAGCCAGGATCAGCATTTAGCATGCTGGAACTGTCAATGTTGAGTTCACCAGGGGAAGGAAGGACAGAATGCCAATTAGTTTAGCGTTACTGATCATCTGACATTAACAACCAGGCTGTCAGTTGGGAGATACGGCGTATGCAATAAGACAGCTTCCAAAAACTCACCAAATTTTTGGATCGGAACTTGTACCAAATTGGTTGAGTACGAAATGATAACCAACTGAAAACATTGTAACTCGCGATCTAGAAGGTCCAAGTAAGTGCGCTTTAACAAGGTCATGGGCACCGTTTACTCCGTCCTGAAAACACCTGCAGATTTATATTTGGGAACCATGTAGATCAGGTGACCGCTTTGTTTATTTCAAGGATATCGAGATCTAAGGACAGCAGATGTTATTGTGATACACTAATAAAACTAAAGCCGTGGGGTCTGAAGAACGAAAACAACGGCATAAAATGTGCCCACAGCTTTAAGTCTCTGAATAACTGTGGACATTATTGGGAAGCCATCCTATATTCTACTGTTGCAGATGCTTTGGCGAAATAATGATCAAGTGAGGTTAGGACGGTAGTTGCATAGGATACTTACCCCCTATTTTCATCTTCCTCCCGATTTTGCATGTCAGACTATCATTGAAATGAACATTCAGAGAAGTGACACTGTCGAAGTAGCTTTTTTTGGTTAGTAATGCTCGGTTTGGGAACTGTTTGTTAGAACCCTTCACAATCCGCTTTCGGCCGAGTTATTTAACATACTGCTAAACGTGTTGATCCTTCAATATTTTAATCTTTGTTTCTCGAGGAACCTGAGACGGTGAATTCCTCTTACACACGTCATTATAGCAGGAAGAGATTATGGATTAACATTCCGTTTACCATCATCATCCAGAAGAATGGAGTGCAAGAACTAACGAGTAACAAGTTGTTGAGATATATGAATACTGCTCAATTTTCATGCGTCAAATCTGTGTTTGTTTATCCGGTAGAGTGTTTTCATTATTAATATGTACTTTTAAGTGTATTATTCACTAAATACATTTTTATGGTCCAGCAGAATGTAACCGTTTACTTTGTTTTCCAATTTTATCTCATGTTATTATTTACTACAGGCAATCACCTCAACTGGCACAACCGTAACCAACTTGTCAGAACACTTGTTTTTGAATTCAATGGCCAGGTTTACGTCATTAGCACGTCACCCATTGTTGTAGCCTCAAGGTCGCATAAACATACCACTGAATGTACTTTCAGTCAGAATGATCGAGTGGGTCTCAGTTAACAGGTTAGAGCTGTGTCAAGTAAGCACTGACGCTCTCCGTCAGATGGGTGCTTGTTCTGAAAATGAAAAAATAATCAGCAGACTGCAAACTACAGCGGGGACGATACACAGTACTGGAAGCATGTGCATAGGATGCATGATCATAGTGGATGTAGAAATCAAAAGGAAGTCGAGTCAGAAATAACGCGAGTTAAACAAAGATGTCCGTCGCGGTGTTCAGTCTATCAAGAAATGAGCGTAACCAGTCGATGGTATACTCTAAATTCAAAGTTCGGAAGGCATACCGTCAAGAAAAAAGAGACCCAGTTGTATACATTTTTATACCCGAGAAGGTAAATAAACTTCCTCTCAAAGATTCCCCCATTTTTACATTCGACAGACAGCTTTTAGTTGCCTGTAATCATGTGTACTTAGACAATATTATTATTACTATTACCTGTTAGGCACAGTTTTGGTGCGTGGATTAAAACACGCACAAGACTTTTTAGGTTAGACCACTATCTCCTGCTAGTCAAAACTAGGCTGGAGTAGTGCATCGTGTTGAAATAATTCTCTGTACAGTCTGATTGGCGAAGGTTTATTGTTATTGATGCGATATTTCAGATAGCAAAGTGCTAACCAAAATATATGAGAACTGTTCTGGCTTGTAAAGTTGCTAAATTTGCTGTTGTTATTGTTTCGCACCCAGGTGTCAGTAGTTCCGTCTTCATTTGTTCAGAATGTTCTTTCATACACTATAGCCATAGCTTCACTTTGCGTTCCTTCAGTGAAATAAAACAACCGAGAACCACTTATCCTATTAGGTTAGAAGTCAGAAATTCATATTAATACTCTGCAGCAAGTGGGACGATCTCAGGCACAACGGGTGTTAGACTTCTGTGTTAGAAAATATCTTTTGCAAACGAGCGCCGTTTGAACCCGGTTGGCTTCATGTTCTCACAAACTTTTCAACTGGCTCACCTGGAATCAAGTAGTGAATGTTCGTTTCGTTCCAATTAAATACCATTAACTGTACGCGTATTGACCTCATTGGGAATTGACTTCAAGTCGCTGCTCGAACCAAGGGAAGTAAAGACTGAGGGTCCAACACTGCCGTTAGAAGGGGACTGACGGAAGTGTCTGTCGGAATGTGAAAGCAGAGATCCTGTGTGACAGTTGTTTATCCACCACCATCGCCTACCCACCTATGACTGCAACAATATGATTATTTATCTTAAAATACTTTGTATTTAAAACATTCGTTCACCATTTCGTTCGATCATCGTCCACTGTAAAGGAACAGTCTAGGGAGATGGCATTCCTCAAGGTGCAGTCGGATAGGCGGCAAAAAATTCGGTGAAACCAACACTACGTTGGTGAATCGACGTTGTGGACGATCACTTTTGCCGATGAGCTAGAGAAAACGCTTACCCACAGGAGGCGAGCTCGCTGTAAACCTATAGAATTGGCAGTACCACGCAAAATTGTCTGGGAGATTTTCAAACGTGTGACTTCCAACTCCACAAGAAACTAGCTCTCAACGGCTTGTCTTGCCCTCACTCTGATAGTACGTTCAAGTGTGAGCACGGTTCACAGATGTTCTGGGTAAAATCGCTGGTTCCATCGACAACTGTCCGTTGTTAACTGGCGAACCCATGCCCCTAACCGAAATGAGAGGCGACACACAATAATCCGATGTACTTCATGAAACATAGCAAGTCATATCTTTTTAATGGGTCACTTATTACTTGGGTTCTCTTGTAGCATGGGGCTAATCAACCATTAAACGGTAAGTAAATGCTACGTCTCAAAACAAGTGGAGAATTTCTTCATTTCCGGGAAACTCCAGTTTAGTCGCAAGCCATGTGTGATCAGACTGAATTGATTCTTGTGAGTTCCTACGACGACGACGACGACGACAACAACAACAACAACAACAACAACAACAACAACAACAAAACGTTATTAACTTTGCTTAACATTTATAGTATAGCATTTACTTAAAAGCAGTTTACACCATTTGTTTGGTTTTAAATTTGTGGACCTCTTAAATTGAAGTCTGTAAAAATGAAAATATTCCAAATTTCATGGACTAGTGACACCTTGTATCCGTTACGATATTTCATTGCTTGTTTTGTTTTTCACCTGAAATTATCTACTTGCCTTATGTATTTTGTGTGATTGACCTGAATCATGTGACCGATGTGGCTGTACTATAAGAACTAATTCATGTGTGTATGAATTAATAGGGTGGTAGTCCTAATAAAAAGGTTATTTTTGCTCGTTTTTCTACTCTTCCCATTAGACGTTTAAGGCAATACAAGCGAAGTGAATTACACGCGAAAAACAAAACTGATCAATACGGACCGTGGCTGATGTGGCGGATCATAGCCTACAATTTCCATGGGATAAAAGTGTTGGCGAATGTGTGAAAATGGCGCACGCGCCAGCCGTAGTGATTAGCCAGTGATGGGTGGACTGTGTCCATTTAAGTCACTGTCACACACGTTTGTGGGTAAGGGTCCATGTGATGAGTACATCCATTTCACTTGTCTGTACCGCTCGACATGCGTGGTATTCAACAGGTTTTGCACCAGTCAGAAAATGTAAACTCTTTAAAAGCAGGTTTCATAATTTAATCCATCGAAATGATTTGTAGCAAACGGGTGGATATAGTTAGTTCCGGAAACTGATTCGCATCCACAGTCCACTTTTTGTGGATTGTTCCTACCGCCGTTTTAGTTACTGTCGCTTGAAGAGTTGCTCAAAGAGATTAACTCTTAATCCGAATAATATCGTGAGGGTTGTTAAACAATTTGTTTCACACGACTAAACTTCAGCGTCATAAACGAACTATTGTTAAAGTTGGGGGTACATATCAATTGTTAGGATGTTCTCAGTTAATTTAAAGATAAAGCTATTAAAAGTCCCCTTAAGATCTAATGGCCGTCTGACTTCATTTCCTTTTACTCAATTATTAATTGACAAAATCAGTGTTTAATGTTAAGCCGATTTTTAGGTACTACTCATTAATTCCGTATACTTTCTTGATTCAATTTGGAACAAAGCACAGCTTCGAAGTGACATTACTCTAACGTTGCCCCATTTGACAGAAATGACAGTGGACAGCAATCAAGCGAACCGTTGAAGTTCAGTTTGGCCGACTGACACAAAGTGGAAAAAATGCTAACGAATGCGACTTCCGTGTGTTCACCCTCCGCCACCTTCCAACACTTCGAATGTCGGTCAGTTGGTATTCGTAGACAGGCTCAAGTTAGATGGTAGAGCACCGAATTTACTTTGTTGCGTCCCGCTCACTAGGTTTTGTATAGGTAATACTCGTTTTGATGCGTTGCCAAAGCGCACTAAATGTGTTCGTTTCGTTCAACGTACCCCTTCCTGTTGTCCTCACTCTCACTGCCATTGCTTGTCACTTGGATGCCCTGAAAAGTTGACAGTCGGCTGAGGTAACTGGTCTAGCCCGCAACACCTATTTAACAGAAATGCACGTGGTTTTGATTAACAGATTGGTCGTTTTTTGTTCAAAAGTATTTGCTGCATTTGAATCTGTTTACTCGATTTTTGTGCGTATGTAGCTATACATGTGTATACACGTAAGTATGCATACCTATGAACTGGGAAGTGTCACCACAAGAATTCTTTGAACATAGGCGGAGTTCTCGCGGGTTAGAAAGGCTTTAAGCTTGTCAAATTGGGTTGACGCTAGTCAAAAAGCTCTCGTGCGCACTTTCAGGCAGAAACGCACAATAGTGCCTCGTTTGGCAATTTGCACTGAACAATCATGAACTTACGGTCAACTAAGTCCGAGGTCCGCAGACAGTCACACAGCAATACACAAAAACGCATAAGCGTGTGTACTGCGATATACATGTGTGTACAACCACACAAACATGACCGGTCGCATGAGCGAAACGCATGCAAACAGTCACCTTGTCACACGGGACAACCACCAACCGGCCAACTGACCAACAAGGTAACGAGAAGATCAAAGATGTAAAACCGGCATTCCTACGGCGTCGTATTTTGGGACCGGAAGTCAGCCCAAGTAAGCCAAAGAAACGATGAAGAGCTTGAGAAAACAGGTTCAAGCCCAAAGAAATCGATAGCGCAAGAAAGGCGTGCGAAAATGAGCATCAGGCACAAAGCTCTATGACGTGTTTGCGGTCGTGCCCATAAAAGTGGATGGCGTGTCGAAGGCTTGAGATAAAGACTTCATTTACCTTCGGCGTTTCTAGTCCAAGTTAATTCCAACCTAATGTGATTTTCTAGATGCAACGTTAGATAACGTCATGGGAGAGTAAACATAGCAAACATGTTTGTGACGACTTATAATTGAGCAATGACGTTATCCTCGTGCTTGTGGCCACTCTAGACAATGTCTCAAATGTTTTCCAGACCGAAGTAAACGACTGGTCGAATGCTCGAATCTCACGGATAGATTATGCTTTACAACAGTGAAGTGTCCACAAGGTATGTCGATACGACAGTAAACGGCAGTTAGACAAACAGGTGCATATACTTACATAGTGGTCCCCGATGTTAACCATGGGTTTATTACGTAGCTACTTGGCATTTTAAAGATAAAGGTAAAAAAATTGATTTTGGCCTGAAACAAAGATGATGGGATGGTTGCTGACTTCAACACCGCAATGAATTTCCTCTAAGCGCACAGTTAATTATCCCCACCGTCAACTATTTCTTTACATCATAATACACTCATTAAGAGGGTAAGAAGACATACATTGCGAGATGCAAGTATTTCGTTTATTCTCATCAGTCGATTATATAAAACATTCAGTTATATAGGTTAAGCGCATGGCGATAAAACAGTGAAATGAACGAACATCAACATGGGAGTAATCAGGGTTCACTGTCACGGTAACCAAATTGATTGCGTCAACACCTGTTGCTAACACAGGGCCGGTGCGTGACGCTTAACCAACAATGCCTCGGAGAACGCCAACAGCTTAGGGTTGCGGTTGCGCAATAGGACCATGAACGAAGTGACGGGGTCAACACAGGTGCCGATGCAATAAATTTGGTTACCGTGACAGTGAACCCTGACTGCTGCCATGTGATTTTCGTTCATTTCATTGCTTTGTCACCATACCCTTAACTTATATAACTGAATGTTTTATGTATTCGACTGATGAGAATAAACGAAATGCTTGCATCTCGTAATGTATGTCTTCTTGCCGTCTTAATGAACTGGATAAAGGGAACTCAATGTTTCAAATCACAACAAGCGTCAAATAACCGTGAATCAGTTTATGCGCACCCACCTTAACAATGCATGCTAATTCGAAGTCAACGTTAACATGAACACGTCAATTTGGTAGCACTTGGAATAAAAACTCTCCATTTGAGTCAGAAACATTGATTGCCATGAAGGCGAACAACATTTGCCCTACTAACTTGTCACAGCTGTTTTACTGACCGAACTGCCTCAGTTATCCTATATCACTTCTCCTCAGACTCTACTGTTCAGTTCAAACTACATCCGATATGATGCAATGAAACGTTGTACACTTTATCTGGTCATTTGTTGGGATTATCTAGAACAACATCGAGCAAAAATGTGTCATACTTAGGATGTATAATAGTGAATGACTTGTGTTCGTGTGTACAGCGCTTAAAATATTTCTCAATCACATTGGTAATAAAACATGGGTTCTGTTTTAACGAAATCCTGAAATTTGGTAAGCTCCAACTCAGTACCTTTGTGGTATTGCTGAATATTCAGTAACTGTTTGGTAACAAGGAATGCACGGTGGAGTTCAAGGGCACACGGTAGCAGATTGGTGAAGTTCTGGTATTGTCTTTCACATGAATGAATGGGCCATCATCATATGCACATTTACAATAAATGTTGAAAAGACAGATTAGCGTCATTCACCTGCGTCTCTACTACTCTGACCATTACTCAAACTGCTATCACTAGCGTTACTACGATTGCACATCTCATAGGGTTCTGTACCCATCACGTTCAACGCCAGCGACTTGGTTAGATTCAGATATCGATGTACGGTTTTGTTTTCTGTGAGATGGTTGTACGTATGTGACAAGTTGGGCACAAACCTAATGGATGGGGTTTCTTCAGGGGTTGACTGCACACCAAATCTTAATGTCGGGGATGAAGGTAATCCCAGGGAACAGTTGTCTGGTAACATATGGTGTTCTTGACCGCTCATGTAGGTTGGTCGTGCGACTGTATGTGGATTTCTATTATCAGTCATGGAATTGTACTGAGTTGGAGCGTACATAAGATTCGATCCAGGTGACATGATGTTGGGTATGGTAGTCAGTGCTAAACTGGATGAATTGAAAGACAAAGAATGGCCTAAAGTGGTATGCGCCCAAGTATCAGTTGAAGGCAAAGGTAAGGAATTGTTAGCTAACGGGGAATAAAACTCTACAGGCAGCCTACAACCACCAGGTTCCATAACGGATCGATAATCCTGAGATAGCAAAGAATTTTGCATCGGAACTGGGGGAATTTGGACATTGACAGGAGAGCACATGTTTGGTCTCACGGTCACCGGGGAACGTGAGTCGATAAGACGTTGCTTCATACCGGGAAGATGGTGCTCCTTCTTCCATTTCATCCGTCGATTTTGGAACCATATTTTGATTTGTCTTTCGGATAAAGTTAATGTATGTGCGATCTCCAGACGTCTTTTTCTTGTGAGATATTTGTTGTAGTGAAATTCTTTTTCAAGTTCTAATATTTGTTGCCTTGTGTACGCTGTTCGTGTACGTTTGGAATCGTGCGTTTGACCAAGGTAAGTAAAATCCTCACTGTCCGACCCATTTTCATCCAAAGCGGCAGACTGTTTACAGCTGTTCGCGCCGGTATCTCCGCTTGTATCGTCACCAGTCCAAATAGGAGAATCCTCTAAATCGAATTTTGTTGAAGACGCTTTGCTGTTGACACGCTCGTGAATGTAACCAGTGCTTTCTCGGTTGGTCTCCTTGGTGACCTGTTTCGTTACCCCGGACGTAAGGCTCTTGTTTGCATTTGACGTTTGAGAGGATTGCTTTGATAATTGTCTGCGAGCACTCTTTTGTAGTAATTGTTTTGAAGCTAAGGAACGGAAAACGAGAAATGGAACTTAGTGAAATAGGATCAGTTTGTTACACCATTTATCAATGCTTGATCGGTCGGTTAGTTATCTAAGCGTATTTTGCTGCACTTGCCATACAAGATCTTAGATGGTTGAGTTGATGCGGTAGACTTCAAACACTACCTAGTTTATGGATCAGAGACAGTTGAACTTCTGAAGTGGTATAATGGTATAATGGAAAATATTCGACCTGTTAAAATGTGAATAATACATGTGTAGGAAACTTGTATGACTAGATTCTAGTGCCTTTCACTTCAGAACGACTTATAAGCAGTTGACCATAATGGACATTGGTGACGTTTCCCTTCTGGAAAGCATGCTTCCAAAAATAACTGTACGTAAGTATCCAAGCGAATCCGAAAGTGCTAGACCATGAGTTAAACGTGCAGGAGTAGTCGCTGGTTCGTTCTGCTCACTGAATATGAGGGATTGGATGCATCTGCAAGAGGAAAGTGAAGTAAACTCGGTACGCCCACTCAGTTAGGTCTGTCAGCCATGTGACTTTCGGGGAGGACAGAAGGGGTTAAACGATCTGACAGAAAAGTCCGTTCGTTCAGCCACTCATATGATTCAGGCTTGTTGGTGCAAGATCGTCATCCGTATGCCACAGAATTTGAATCGGTCGATTTTGTCTACGACCCATTTGGTCTTCGTACCTCCGTTGGCTTCAGCAAAAGTGTCAGTCCTTGCTGAAGTGTCTCCATGTTTTGTCAGAATAAATCGCGTAACTTCCGTCTAGCTTATCATCGACGATTGAAAAACTCTGACTATGATGAAATATTCAAGTTGGATTCAGGGAGATCGAGTAACTCTCAGGTGCTGTTTGTTTATTCTTGTTTTAAGTTCACCTTCGGTCTTTCTAGTGAAAATATGAATAAATTCTTCCCGTTGTCACTTAGATAGGCAAGTCAGTCAGTGGGTATCAAAACCAAACGCACTTCTTGCATCAGTCAAGCCCGCCTACACTGACGTTCGACTTAGTAGACCTCTACATCGCATTGGGGAGTCCTGTTTATATGAGAAGAAACAATTTCGCAGAACTCTATCTCCTTGACTGTGTCCATTTCATTTCTGTTTTGGTTTTCACACATTGTTTTCACTAACATTTCGTATACTTGACCAATGGTATATCACCTTCAGATTAATATAGTTACCCCTGACTGTTCGGCTTATGTTCTTTCCAAATTTGCAACTGATTCGCTTAATATGTAAGAACATATTGCATGATTAGTAGGTCCTATTTCAATGCGTTTACGAAGGCACTAGGTGATGACAAGTTCCATAATGACCATCAGATCGATTAGTCCATTTTATCCTAAGTACTCTCATTACATTTAGTTAAACACTCTCTTTTGGCGAAGTTTCTTCCATTGTATCTCTTCTCACCAATGTGGATGGATAAACTATGTGTGATCTCGTTTTACTTAGGCGACGAGTCAGATGAATGGCCAGTCCAGTGACTTTTGAGAGCAAGTTATTTATCCCTCAGTGGTATCTTGATTTATGAAGTGGATCAACGTTTAACAGCAGTAAGTCGCTGGTTTTGAAAGCGATTTCCCAGGAAATAGTGCATTTCTTCATGACAGCCTGATAACAAAAATGACGTTGCTAACCATCTTACTTTGAACACTGACTTTGAAGGACTCTAGTAAAATCGTACGAACATGAGTGTAGTGTTATCAAATGACGGACTCACAATAAAAATCACACAATATAATATTTTTCATAGTTCTACACAGTTAAACACGTGCAATCACTCCCTTATTCTGAAGAGTTTAAGTAAAGAGTGTAGAGTGTATAACTGAAGTTAGAGTGTTACAGGTCGACTGTTAATTTTGTTGAAGTGGTAACATTGAAACGTTAAGAAGATAACGAATGCAAATTAATATCACAGTACTTCATCACCATGAAGTGTCTTCTAGAAGAAAACACCTTTTTGGGCGGTTCGTTTATTCTTAAGGAGGGAACAGTTAAACCTCGTGCAACTGGATCTAAAAGCGCACAGTACAGAACTTGAGGCACCTGTGAAATATTAAACCAGAAGTACATGGTGGTAACATTATAATCTTACTAGGGTTACTGTCAATATCACAAAGTACCACTTGACATAAAATATACTGATGAGTAGTAGGGGATTTTGATTTTCATATAGACTGAACATCACCCACAATTGATCGCAGCTGTCGCATTCCCACGGACTATCCAGTCGGCCCCTTTTGAAAAAAAGCACTAGACTCGAGTTTCGCTCTCATTAGAGCTCGTCAGTAGTGTATATCATCGCCACTACTGGGACTTGAACCACGGACACGCTGTTCGTGAGGCAACCGTGTTTACCACTGTGTTATTGACCTCATATTAGGCACGAAACTCGAGTCTAGTGCTTCTTTTCGAAAGGGGCCGACTGAGAAGTCTATGGGAAGGCGACAGCTGCAATCAATTGCGGGTGATCTTCAATCTATGTAAAATATACTGTTGAGGGACCCCGTTAACTGTGACAGTTATGTAGCCATCGTAAGAGAATGAATGTACACAAGAAGAAAATTAGATGGTTTTCATGAAACCTTTAACTAAAGGACAGAACACAGCACTGTAATTAGCACTGCACCCACCAACATCTGCTGTCGGACAACAGCATTTTGTCACAATGGACGCCATGCTATCTCTCTGTCCAGAACATGCCAAGAAGTAAAAAATGATAACTGAACATAACAACTATCGATTAACGGGACAGTATAAGGATCCTTGTTTATCCGAACTCAGTTAATGTGTGGTTACTTATCCCTTTCCGCAACAGATGTTTGATTTTACTTGTTCTTGTTTATTAGCCAAGCTAGGCAGCGAATAACATCAGACTTTCAGAAAAGTTGATGACAAAACTCAATTGACTCAGCTTTGCTTCATCACTAAGGGAAAGAAACTTCATTTCGGTGCCGCTGCAAGCAATATGTGGTTGAAGGCCTCAATCTCAATTGTATGTGATTACCACTTAAGAGGATATTTTAGTGTAATTTGGCCATCCTTCTCGTCACCTGTGAGTTCTCAAACCAGGTGTAAGCCAAAGATACTGTCACATGTTTTTCTAAGGATAATGAACGGTCGTTAATTCAAAACAGTTTTTATTGAGGTTAGCAAGAACAAACATTTCCAGAAAGGCACTCACATTCCGAAGGTGCTTGTTAGACAAAAGTGTTTTCTTTTATGGTTTGATTCCTACAAGGAAGCACTGTGCCTGTTATAAATGACTGGAAAAATCAATAATCTGAAAAGCTGGAACATAATTCCTTAAAATCCGCAACCCTCGTTGGGTTGTGTATTGGAGGAATTTTCCCTATTTGTCCAATGTATAGATCGATTGTCCACTCGTTCTCATATGTTGTACATATATGGGCATAAAGGTGTTGTTAATAGATGATTAGTGGTTGTCATGGATAAATAATGACAAAGTTTTCAGTTATTTTACGTTTTCTTTTTCTGTAACAAACTTTTACACTACAAGTTCTCAACTGCAATGGGACGTTGTAAATCTCAGGTGAGTTGATTACCACTAGTTAAGTAAAGCGTCTATTAATACAACGGCGAATGTCGTGGTTCTACCCGGTAGTCGTGCGGTATTGGTGTTCATTCTTGTTAACAGTAAATTACCGCCGATCCGTTTCTTGGCTTAAACGTATTGTTTAAGCCTGTAGTTAACTTGTGCTTCCAAGAAATAGATGGACAGCTTAAACTGTTGGATTTCCAGACGACTATGCCATAATACTCAATAACTTCATATGAGGATTGAGGGAGCAATTGTATATATTTTAAGTAGTCGACATTTAGCATCTACTTTGGCGTATAATGTAATTACGTGTGGATTGTATGACTGTTAAGAGTCTAACAAGCATGGCCGTTTAGTGCATTGGGTTTCATTTCTTGACAGTAACCTGCAATAAGGGTCCAGATCATATTGGTTTTGACTAACTGTTCAATATATTCGCAGCAGGTAAACACGATCGATTTTCCTTATAGATCATTCTTTAAGATTCTCACATAGAAGAGGAAATCTTGTCTTCCCATTTACAACCGACGTGTCTAATTTGATTAGTACTCAGACTAAAGAACCATCAAAGATGACACCTGATATAACAAGCAAATGGGGAGTGTTTGAGGCAGGATGTGGTCCAAAAACAGAATCCGGTTATGAAGCACATTGAATTCCATAGACAAATGGTAATAGGATTAAAGATCTGTTTGTTTTCAGCTCAGGACACCATTATTTCTCGTCATAATTTGTGGCTGAGAGGATTGGGAGGTGATGAAAAACCTGCCACTTGAATGCATACTAGTCACGCTTTTGAATGAAAACTTACACTATATACTGTTTAATCAAAACAGAGAGAAGACATTGCGAGATGCCAACATTTCGATTTATTGTCATCAGTCGCCAACGTAAAACCAGCAAATTTTATACAAACTGCGCATAGCAACAACAGTTGAACGAACCGACCACATAGTTCTGACCTTTCACGCACTAATAGTGCAATCAATTCCACGACAAGGAGATTGATTGCGTCAGCGCCTTCTGCGCACAGAAAACATTCCCTTGCTAATCGCTAACGCATTCGGGTTGCGATTATGTAACAATATCTTGAACGATTCGACAGGGTCGACTAGGTGACCGGTTGCTAATATGTGTTTGGCGATGGATGAGGCCGGGGTTTTACGTCGGCGACTGATGTGAGTAAATTGAAATGTTAACATCTCGCGATATATGTCTTCTCTCTGTTTCTACTAAAAGGATTAAGGGACCTCGCTGTTTTAAATTTTTCAAACTAAATACTGTGTTAGGTTGATATGATGCAAGCTGTTTGTTATACTTAAGTAATAAGACCTCATGCGGTGATGATGTCACACACCCGCACTAATTGAGGTTCTCAAAACCATTTCAACAAACTTCGTCCTGTTAAAGTTGCTGCGACTGTCATCGTTATAATTATGAATGTCGACTGTAATGATCCAACTATAAACAAAGTTACGGTTTCTTTTGCTGCTGCTGATCATGCTGAGTCCGATGCACAATTTTAGACTTACCCCAGTCATATGGTCAAATCGCCGCCCGTCGTCGACGCTCCACTACATTGCGCACGCACGAACGCGCTGTACCGTGTACATACATTGACGATGCTATTGATTGTCTGTCTAGGTGCTATTGCCTGTCAAAACGCCGCCGTTGTTAGGTTGATGGGGGAGGCGGTTGACATGTCGCACGCATGCAAAGGGCCAAGTCGACGCAATCTGTGTACGGTCTTTGCTATGCCTAAGAACGTCAAGGTGCGGTATGGTTTGACTCGGTATCGTATACCATAGCATGGTTTAGTGTATTTTCTGTTTCATATAGGGCACCATTCAACATGGCCTCCTAATTGACTTGGTCAGAACATTGCAATGCGGACACGCGTACGCGCATACACACCTAACCACATGTGTGCGCAAGATACACATGGAAATAGCTGGCGAGCAAGACGCCAACACGTCACGCATAATGGCGGTAAGCGGCTGACCTTTGATGCGGACATCACTGAAGGCTTACACTCGCCCACATACACACACACACACACATATGCCGAGCTTTCTGTTTGAACCTAAGCGGGTTCGAAAACACGATTCATGCCCAAAAAATTCCGACCATCATTTTACACGTTACATTCAACAACAGGCAGAAGCAACCAGGGTTGTGTGGTCCTGAAGTGAAAGTAGGAACAAGAGTGTCATGTCAAAACTGATCGATAGTCTAAATCGATGATGTCAAATTCAGCAGTTTTCGGTTTTGTCTTTTCTCTATTTTGCTGGAAGATGTACATATGACAGTGAGGGTCCAAACCATTGTAGGAACGACATATAACCCTTATTAAGGCTGTTCATTAGATGGGATGCATGTGAAAAGCCTGGAGTGTGAGTCACCGTAATGAAGACGATGGTGTAAGGACGAGTCACAACCTGACAGAATTGAACTGAATAGGCACCATTCATAGTTCATCTCGTCTAAGACAAGATTATAAGTTCGTTTGCTGAGAATCCGTCAATTTATTGGTTAGGACCGTTTTTGAGGTGGTGCTTTATATAGGTGTGTTTGAAAGCAGCATTTTATAACTAAACAGTATCCTGCGTTTGATAGCGATATTATACAACTGGGCGCAGCCACACTACAAACACTAAGGTCATATCCTTACGAAAACAATCTAGCACACCTGGTAAATCGACTGAGAGCAGTCACATAAATCAGATAAAACACGCAGTAAATATAATAAGTTTTAAAAGTTTTCATTATTGAAGTGAAGTATTAATTATCTCTCATTGGCTTATAGGTAACAGTTCTACCTTCCAAACCGTTGGAACTTTTACACAGGAAACCGCAAGCGATAGAACTTAAAGAAGGTCTGAGTCTAACGTCAGCCATTCTTCAGTTAGTATATTTAGTAACGTGAAATAATACCCTCAATTGAAAAAATCATTACTAGAGTTAATGCCTTATGTCAAAGAATGACTGATGAATATCTAAAATGGCAATCGGACAAACAGTTGTCATACTGAAATCGACCCGCAGGTTGTTGAATATCTTAGATTCTGTGGAAACAACCTCCTACCTGCTTGGTTAATCCTAACGTAATTTGAATGAAATGACAGGCAAATTGTTCGAATTAATATATGCCGGTATTGTACTGAAATTCCTGATCCAGATGAGAAACATTCGTATCCACCAAATTTGTTGGATTCACATTGTGTCCGCTTTCATTTTTTCATACAAATCAACAATTCCTTTAGTTCTGTTGAGAAACCGCACCATCGTACGTAAGCGCTATTAAGAGCAATATTTCAGTGCGATTGAATGTTTGGTCACCATCTTAGCCACAAACAGGTAAGAAAACATTTCAGTTTCGATTGACTCCGTTGTAGGCAACTAGCTACAAATAAGTGATCCACACATACCTGTTTTCATCTGCAACGCATGCGCTTGGCAAAGCCCATGCGCCGTCAGGTTTAAACCCCAGGGGGCCGTGACCGTCACCTGAACATGAAGCCCGGTGTCTGTGGCTAGGACAGTAAGAAGTGTGTTTCGATTTTCCGCCTCTATCCATCCCCGAAATCCGACAAAGCAGTCATTGTGTGAAGTCCATTGTTTCATGTTTCCCACGCCGAATAAAACAATAGCTCTAGTCGCTGTGTCAGTTAAGCCGTCTCCATGTGCAGATACTCTCCATGATGCCTGAATGATTTATGTATTTTTATACACTCCAAGGACGACGCGGACGTAAGCAATTACCACTTGATCGTCCGGAGATCGAGGCCTGTCGGTGTATAGACGTGGGCATTCTGATGGCTCCAGCTGCTAGGATCAAACCAGACTAGCTGCTGGCAAACGTGATCAACTTGGGAGCAGGCTCAAAACGTCGTGTTTGCTGGTGTTTTGAATATGCAAATTCACCGTAGGTAATTGCACTTCGGTTCCGTGTTACACGAGGAAGCCGGTAGATACGGGTCCGGTTTCCTGCTGTGCATAATACCTGGTGGATACGAAACTAAGTCCCACTGTGTTTCTCAGACGTCGGAGGTAAGAAGAGTTCTAGGTACTATTTGACTATAAACATGGAAAAATTGGTAGTCGATGCCTAGCTTTTTAATCATTTGCTGGGTTACCTTTAATGTAAACTTGGCAAAGTTTTCATCATCGAACGTGTATTTATGGAGGCTTGATAGTCAAATGCACAAGAATGATGTTGATAAATTTCACCAATTACAGCTTCGCAAGATTTTCTTTATGTCCACTCTGGTAAGTTAGTTATCACAATTCATCTAACAGGTAACAAATGGTTAATTAGCAGCTGAAACACGCGTGCAGTTGAACAACTCTTTTCTTCACTGTAACAACAATCGATTAGTGGTGAACTGAATGTTTCAGCAGTCATACTAGAGAGTAACGTTGCAGTGTGGACGTGCACTCAAAAGGATAATATGGAAGTGTATCACTGACGAAATATTAAGCCATTTGCTGTCAGTTTGGCATACAGTACCGCTTAGTATGAGACACCGATTTACCATAGTTAAATGAAAGGATTATTATTGTCCCCTAGCAGTCTGTTCTCACAAAATAAGCCTTGTTCGGCTCTGTTCCCAAGTTGCGTCGATTGAACGGTACCTGGTAACTCCCAATATAAATGCAGTCACATTCATTTGGACACAGAACGCTAACCAATAGTAAAATATCTTAGAATCAGGGCTTCACTGAATTGCGAATTAGGTAGTTGCTCTGTTCTCGTCTCCGTTCAGAATGCCTACGAAATTCAACCCTTATAAAACGACAACCAAGTTACTGTATCAATCTGATTCCGTTTTTGGACCACGTACACTAGTTCCTTTCTAATGTCAGAGAAACAAAGATCATATCTTTATAGAAACCGATCGTATAATTAAAAGAACGTCTAGTACTGAGACAGGCATGACGGCCCTCCCACTAGGGCCACCTCTACACCACAATTGTACGTTCCAAGGAAGTTGCATTCGATAATCTACTTACTGCTCGAAAATGGTTCTGCCAGATACTTGGGCTTTGTGACTAGAACTTGGTTGCCAGGGCGCCCCCGATTGACAGATTAACAACAACGTCACGTGACATTAGGCGAAAGGGATTTAGCATAAACTTCGGCTAAACATAGCTGATAACGAAAGACTCTAGACATGCATCAAGGCAAGGAATTTACGTTATCAAACAAAGCTGATCACTCGTGATGTCTGAAGCCTGTAATTCACCTTCACATCCATCTTGATTTCCATGCTGCTGTACTTTGACTCACCTACGATGACCGTCAAAAAGAGCGGCTTTGTTGTCAACGTCCTGCAAACCGAATCACGTTTCCCGGAGTCTTGACTATATCTTACTGTACTGTCTTTGGCTAGGATCATTACGTGGATTTTGGCTAACGTGAGACTAACTGCTAAAAGTCTACTGTTGTTGAACAATTGTATCACACACCGATGTTGACCTTAGTGACATCAAACTTATCATTTTGCTACCGAATACAAACCCTGATTTACAACACCTGGAGACTGGATATATAGTGACTTACAAAGTAAGATAATAATATACTAAATTCTTGGGCGTGTGCCGTCCATGATGCCTTTAGAAGTTACCAATTAAACAATCCGTAAAATGCCTAGTTTTGTTTGTAAAATGGTACTTTAGTTAATCACTGGTGCGCGACTGAACTCACCATACACTGCCCTCACAGTTTTTATGTAAGATTTGGTTTTGACGCATCTATCCATTGAGCAGCAGTTACAGTCTACTATCAGTCCTTGCTTAACAGAAATAACGACCTAGATCCTTCCTCGTCTGCTTAGGGTATATTCAAAAAGTATATACTGAACAGTAACTACCGTTCCTGAGGCACCATACTTTACTGCGTCCCAAACAGGTAAGAATATCCTTAGTTGTGGAGCTGGACTGAAAAGACCACTTATATAACATAATCCTAATTATCAAAGATGCTGTCCAAATCGTCAATAATGTCGACAATGCCTTCTTTCCGAACGGTCAATGACCCAGAAAAATTCAGTATTTCTGAAGTTGAAAAACAGCGGCACCAATAGGTCAACTGGTGTATTTTCTTGATATAAGCAGACAATTAACTCAAAAATAAAAACAACTCTAGGTAAAGGAAGTTGTTGCCAGTTTTGATGGTGGAACAGAAAAACATCTTTATTCATATGGCGGCAACCCGGAATAAAGGATACTTACTATAAGTAGTGGACCTTTTGCTAGCATAAGTTCTGCTTTTAGAAGACTATCGTAACACGTCTCGACTCACGCGGCTCAGCCAAAAATATCGCATAAACGAAGCAACCGAATGTAACCCAGGGTAAACTGAATTACTCATCATGCACCGCAAATTTCTCTTCTTGTAAGTAACGTGGAACTGTCCCTAAACTCGCCGCAAACTGAGAGACATCCTGATCGGATAATCAAATTTTCCTGATAAAAGTCACCGTGTACGCGTTTACTCACTATGGACAAAGATTCAATGCCTGCCTTAACGCAGGTTTACTATTTTCAGTATCAAAATCAGTCACATTGCATATTGACTTTTGCATTCAACCAGACATTGATTTGCCAGGCTTACCTCTCCACCCTTTTGAAAACTTACAAACTGAGCGCTCCGGTCGCTTGTTGCTTCTATTTGTATGCTGTACTAATGTGCACATCAAACTATGGACTTTGTACGTTGTTCTGATAAGCCAATTATTTTTCGGAATACTGCGACGGGTTAGTATTGAGATCGGGGGTGGGTGGGTTCGCACAATGACACTGTAGCAGCAGCATTCGATACCAACGAGATGTAGACAGTCATGTCAAGTGACGTTACTTATCGGTGTGGCAAATTAGGCATGTTAGTTATGTTAGACAACTTTCAACGAACATGATTGAAATAAGATGACTTCGTAATGGTAAAACACTCATCCTGGTTATGTGTTGATATGTAGAAGACCGAGTGTTGACATGACTTGGGACTGATTTGGAACAGATTGAAATTCCCCGACGACTTTAGTAAGACTGAAACATGTTCGTTTTAATGAGCAAGACCGTACTAATACTAGTGTGTGATACTGCAGGTCAGTCTTTCTCCAACTCGTTTGTTATCAATACAAGCACCGTTTAAAAGTGGGTGACGGCAAAATTGCTTAGAGTAAGGTTTGAGAAAGCAGGTTTCACTAACCGTACGTCTGTGAGCGTTCTCAAGATGATAGTTCACCACTAGTTTTATCGATTACTGGGCATGGCAGACAGATATTACTTGATAGTGAAGCAAATTATTAACCTGGGTGATAAGAAACCAATTCTCTTTCACTCGGACATATCCCATGACAAGCAAGTACGATGGTATTAAGTGTTAAACTTAAGCGCAATCTATGGTTGGCATTTGGTTACACTATAACGGCAGAAGATGAGGGAAAAATTGATGACGGAAATACCCGAATTAATTAACTATTGATGCATATAGTGCAGATTACTAAAAATAAAAGTGTATGCTATCCAGTGTGGAGCAGAAGATGCCCACAAATTTAGAGATAGTCAGTCATACCAGACTATCATCGAATGGGAAGTACATAAACAGACGGTCTGAAATGGCTAAGGCTACTTATGCGCTAAGGGAATTATTGTACAAAATGAATACATAGGTTAAATTTCTGATGTTGAAAAGGTTCTTGCTATTGCTTTGAGATAATAACTGATGGTTGCTCACTTGATTAGCTCCTTCGCGTGCTCCGAAATTTAGCACGATTATCAGTCGGGACATGAAATGAAACAATAAACTTCCTGTTGTAAACGGAATATTAAACCAACACGGTAAACAGTGTCCACCTTGGGAAATAAAATGCTGAGGTTTGGTAGAAACGGTCGAGGTCGTCTGATGGTGTCTTGTACATCTTAGCTGACCATAAAGCAATTTCAAGTTGTAAGGCGAAAGTTACTGAAGCCAACCACGGATCAGCAGGCTCTTCCCTAGTAGAGCTTGATAATGTTCAGATGTCAGACAACATTGGTGACACACAGGTGGAGTAAGGAAATGATGCAAAACATCCACCAACTTCGCCCGAAACCATCTTGCGTTGTCCTGTGACGTTGGATTGAGGTCGTTTATTTGATCACACAGGTTCTCAAGATGCTCCTGATCGGTCGACTCATTTTTTTGAGGGGGGTTAAGTTTCAGTCCGAGGGGTAAAACTTCCAGTTTTGCTGGCGCAAACTGAGTTGACGATAGGTTCTGCAGGCATTTTAAGCCTGTCTGGTGTCTGAACATTATCAAGCTCTGAAACAACTGCGAGAAATGAAAGATGTAGTTTTCCCTCAACCAGACATATGTTCCGGCAATCATCATGAACAAAGCTGATTACGAGTCCGACAGGAAAGGACACACGAGGACATACAAAAATTTCACACTAACAGTACGACTGACAACAACATTTTGACAGAGAAACAGTTCGCAAGAAAGCTCCAAATCTTCTATATTAATCGAAACTTCAATGGAATCTTTTGTCGTGCTAATTTGAAAACGAGCTACATGTTAGGATAATTTAGTTACAAACTTGAGTAGACAGTGTCCACTTAAACTAAAAGAATATCAAACACGGCACGATATTAGCCTGTACAGTGTTTCTCCTCATAGCATGAAATCTGCAAGCTTGAAGCTTATCTGGAACATTTCAGCCTTATGAGCCCAATTGGGAGGGAAAGCGATCACTGCGGTATCAGCAAACACTGGGATCTAGCGCATAATTTTCTTTATTCACGCACTTACAACCGTGTTTGTGTAAGTGTGAATGAGGCAAAGGGCAATCGGGTTTCAAAGGCCAGAAAAACGCGATGAATCCTGCTAAAGGGTGCGTGTACTCTGAATCAGCGCGTTAGGTTCTGCTGTTTGATCCTAAAACCCGTCCTAAGTAAATTGATGATATTAGCCGACCATCCTTCTGTGGCCCTCGCAACTTTGAAGCGACTGCTCGTGTATGATGAAATCATCATGCTAGTAATGAGAGTGTATGATAACGGATGTTATAGGAAAGCATGTTGAACATGTGCGCATCCAAAGCGAGTTTTCTGATCGCTTTTGTTGCTTCGCATGCCATTCCACCATTTGATTTGATCTACCTCATTTACTGCATCTGGAGTCCTTCTGAAAAGAAAGCAGGGCGACAAACCTTTGAGCTGGTGCCTACGCTTGAAGCATTTTGTTGTGGTGCTTGTCTCCACTAACTTCGTACATCTTCCGATTTGGAATGTAATTCTCTGGATTAGCTATTGCTTTGATTTTTGTCAGGTGTGACACAGAATCCTGATCAGCAGCGCGTATATGGAACTGTCATATCTTGAAATCACTGATCTTTTCCTTTTCTTAAGCTATTACGTTAAGTACCCTCTTAAATATGTGCATCAAATTTGCCGAATGCCACGCAAATTTTTTCATAACCATCGCATTGGTGTGGACTTTCCGGCTACGTCTTTTGAAATAAAACATTAAACTCAAGTTCTGCTCTTATTACTGCTCATCAGTAGTGCTATTCTTGCCACGACCTGGATTAGAACTGGATATGTACTGGTGAGGAGCTCTAACAAGAGTGAAACTCCGGCCTAGTTATTCTGTTTTAAAGAAGCTGACCAGAAAGTCTGTCCCGTTACGAAAACTGAGACCAAATGTAGGTGAGATCCAACTTGAAATTAATCAAATCTCCGAGTACTCATCAGTAATGAACATGTGTAGAATAGCGCTATGAAGAGCTCACTAAGCAAACCTCTCCCCTACTGACAACACCTTTATCTGGTTTCGTGAAAGTCATTAGGTAGTTAGGACTCGAGAAGCGCCTACGGTCTAAAACTAATATGTGAATTTGGCTTGTTTTCCTTACTAAATAATACACATAGTGTGTTCGCCCCATTCATTTTAATAGAGACGGCTGATGTGGTAATTCTGCACAAACTTCGCGCCATTTCTCGCTGTTAACCCCAATAGCTCATTGGTTTTACATGAACAAATGATCTCTGTCAGTCTATTAAATTCCAAACCGTAGATAGGTTTCTGCTTATTTGTTATTACTTCGACTCCATCACATAATCTTGGTTCAGAATGTAAACACAAAACGTTTCGACTGATTTTACTTCGTTCGATACCGTCCGTCAGTTTTGTCTGACAAATTGTCGTTGTGGTAAAACAAGTCAAAAAATTTTAGCAATAAAAGGTGCTCCAGTGACATCTAACGCGTGGTCTATACATGATCTAAATTGTCTACTATATACACTCGCGAGTGACCTTCTTTGATCATGTTGGCTAATGGTTTATAAAAAGAGGACTATTTAACTGAAACCAAAAGAACATTTCCACTTTTAAGCATCTGTAAGCGTGGCTTGAACAAACAGTCAGAATTAACTGGGCATTACTCACTGTGACTGAATGGGTGTTTATCAAAGACTTCAGGACATTGACCGATCCTACATGAAATTTGTTTCACACTGAACAATCAACTAATTGAATCGTGATCATTATGACAACGTGACCAGAAATCGAATTGCCGCAACTGCCAACGATTCGTTTAAAGTGGTACCATCTTTCTTTGTAACTGGACAATAACTTTATAAAGGGATTACTTAACAGACGTCTAGTTGAATTTTGATAAGTTGCCTAGTAACTATGTTTTTGCTTTTAGTTTCAAACCAGCACCTAACGGCTGGTAATGGAATATCTGACCAAATGAACAGATGCTTCTCGCGGTAAAAAAGCTATCTGTTCAAGCCGCTTTACACTTCACCACTTAGAATAGGGTGGAAATCAGTCATTGAAAAATTAGGGGTTAAAGTCGCCATTATAATATTGTCAATCAGTGATCACTTTCTAACCCTTCAATCCAACTGGAAACCGACAGTAGGTTATAACTTAGTGATTTGGTGTCAAACTAAAGTAGCAGTTTTCATTCCCAGTCTAGTTCGCCTAACTGTTAATTGACTTTAAACTGTATCCCATTTACTCAGACAACAGGAACGGCTTTATAGACTAAAACTGGTGACTGGAGCGAAAGGACGGCAAATTTGTGGAATTTGCTTATTGTTATTTTCCTCTTCGCCATACAGACTTTACTACAACGAGCTTCTTTTATTTCTGAGTTGCAGCAAATATGCCCTCAACAGATTATCGGCTGCTACATAATGTGAGAGTCAGTTTCGGAACGAGTGCCCTGGCGATTGATTAGTCTCCCAAACCCAGTCAAGAATAAACGCGTTTACAGACTCAAACCAGGAGAAGAAGTGGAAAGGAACAAAGTTGTGAACTTAGCGATAACAATGATGAAGCGATTCTTGGTGCAACTCGGACAACACAGCAAGTCATGTTGTGGTTAGTTACATAGTACTGCACGGCTTCATTGGCTTCACTGATTCTCACTGTCTTTATTTCGCCAATGGGAAATAGTGTCCGTTTGTCTAGTTTCCGTAGATCCATTTTCAAGAGGTAATCATGACAGCCACATAGACAAAATCGTAATTTGGAAGGTCGCGTTTATGTGGACAGCGATACACTATTGTTTTCGTCTAACAACAGTTGTTTGAGCTTATTCGCGGTGGCAATATTTACAATTTTTGTTAAATGTAATACTTATGAGCAAAAAATGTACGGAACTAAAACCACTGCTGGACTTTTGGTTACCACTGTTTATTAAGCTTGTGCACCCCGTGTTTTCACTCACGTATTCGGATAGGCGTTAGGAAAGTGGAACTCAATACTAAGGTGTGACCAAAAGAAGGAATCAATTACTCCCGTTCTAGCCAAAGTTGACCTGCAATTAACTTCACATAAGACACGGACTATCCGGTCAATCTGTTGGCTTCAACTCTGCAAACAGATTTCCTACATTTACTGCCCAAAAAATTTTAAGCGTGATATGCAAATGACTTCCGTACGCGAGTTAGTAAATCGCGATTTTGTGTGAAAGTTGAGAGACGTAGCGTCAGTTACATCAAAACATCCTTTCCGTTGTAATGCTGGGAAAGTGCACCGGCTTCCCGTACCAACAATCAGTAGCTGGACGCTGAAATACGAATGGCATAGTTCCACTTGTTTACTGTGTGCATTTGTTTCCTAACTCTGCAAAAACAACACAACCACATCAGCTTTCTGCAATTTTTTCATGTATGTTGTCTGTAGGACGACCGGCGTCCACAAAAGTGTTTGTATAGTATGACTTGTTTAACAAAATGATCTCAGTCAGTCTACAGTAAAGATGGCATTAGAATTTTCAATAAAAATAGCACCATTCAGACTTCAAGAAAATAGCAAACAGGCTTATTCCGACACGTACTAACAGTTAGTGATGTTGAGCTGAGTTTTAACAATTGCTTTTGAGGTGCACTAAGGTTAAATTTTTGGACATATTGCAATCTTCATATCGTATCTGACTTTGTTGTAATGTTTTACTCTATCGCATGAGTGCTTAAGAATGCAGTCGTACATTTCGTTTTATGACTATGTGAACGCCAGTCTTTAGTGTGTCACGTTCAGTTGATGCATGATTACAAAATGTACATGTTATGAAGTGTAGGCTATTCTTCGGCGGCTAAGGAAAAACAGTGTCACAAGTGCTCTTTCTCATATTTATTCGAACACCTCCACTCCTAGTGGATTACACTACCCTAAAAATGGAATTGGTGATCAACTTTTGATCTGCTGAGTTCTACTTACAAAAGCGCACCGGTCTCTATCAATAAGCCTAGTTTTGCCGGCTCGTTTTGTTTATTGATCTTAGGAGAATTCGTTTTACAGAATGCTCATTTTGCCGTGTGATACAAGCCCGGATGATGGACAGTTGCAAAGTATGAGACAAGTAGCTGAGTTCTTGAGATATCATGAAACCAGCTGATCGATTTGGTTCTATAGCACATCAACTTATTTCTCTCTCCAGTTTAAAAGGAACGAAGAAAACGGCGGCTGAAAGAGAGTTTGTTCAAATAAAGCTCAAGCGACTAAAGGAGAGGTTCTAAATGACACATTTGGTGTGAATGACTGTGAGAAATGGATAGAAACTGAAGTTCTTTGGGAGAAGCTGCTCATAAAATTCTGAAAATTACGTCATTTCTGGTCACCTGAAAATTCAAGGTAGTTTCACAGTTGTTCTTTTGTCACAGAACCGAAAGCGATTGTTACGGGTTAAGAGACGTGTGTAGTGGACACGTGTTAGCAGAACATTAACCTATAGTGTAGAGGGAGACTTCAAGCCTGAAGGACTTGGTGGATGAGTGCACCGCTGACATTATGTAAGACAAAACCCAGCACAGCACAGTTGACACCCTTTTGAGAGTGGTTGACTGATGATATGAGCTACCCTCAGTTTTGACGATAAATGCTATCTTACATTCTTTTGACAGAAGCTAGTGCACACTCTTGTGTTCACGATTCCCATGGCTGGATGCAATTCTCGGACGTGATCACTAGTGAACACTGGTAGTTTAACTAAGACTCTGATAGGATACAAACTGGGAAACGAACAAAATCTGACTTTCACAAAAATTACAGGAATCCAACGGTTTGGTTTGTGCATAGTCCGGACGTAAACGTAGCTGCGAACATGTGGTATTTATTGAGTAGACAAGCGAAAGGAAACAGACTAATTGGTGGACGCTATCCAAGGGGTCTGGGCTGAAAGCGAACCTACACACCTTACGTAGCGGCTTGCATACGCGCGGCCTGTAAAAGTTCCTAAGAACTACGAGGATCACATTCCATTTTGCACAGCCAAAATCTACTTTGAATCGAGAGGTGCGTACAATTGAGAGACATGGGAAGTTCAGCTTATTACATCAGTTTGAATGTTTCAGCAACTGAAAACTAGATTGTGTTTTGCACTCTGTACATATTGTAGTTAGAGATTCTCCTAGAAAGTTGAGGAATGTGTGAACGTGTCCGGCGTCATAATAATCTTGAAACAGAGTAAAATGATTATGCATGCAAATTTAACACTCTTTTTGAATGTGAATATTGGGGTTGAATACAGTTAATGTTCCACTGGTAACAATCAACCTTCGCAGTTGCTTGCTAGCCATCAAACATATTGCTCGGCAGGCTCAACAGAAATTGTGGGTTCAACCAAACTTGAAAATGCGCATTACTAAAGACCGACTGGGGTTAAATGGACAGTAATCAGGTTGTCCGTCAGGGTAGTAGAGCGACCCGAGCAGTACTCTCAAGTGGATGACTGACTAGATGTGGTTAACAAATGGTGCTTACTTCGAGGTCATTGGTTTAGTGGTCAAAACGTTTGACATACAATCGTCATGGCCGTAGTGATGATCGAAATCGACTTAGTGATGTACATTAGTGATGAATTCTAGCAGTCGAACCTCCAGTATAATATCTGTTTTCAAAAACAACAGCCCTGAAAAGTCTGTTTGAAACTAAATATTAATTGATCAGTACTCAAGAACGAAAGTGGTTAAGTGTTTAGATATGATAATCCGGCCGTATCTAGTGTGAAACCACTGCCGCAGTGATCAACACGGTTGCCTCACAAACCATGGCCGGAGTTCTGGTCTCATGCGTGATGAGCTCTAACGAGAGTGAAACTCGAGTCTATTGCTTCTTTCTAAAAGGGGCTAGCTCGAAAGTCTATCTGATTGTGGCGGCTATGATTACTTGTGAGCGGTTTTCAACTTGAAACTGACATGCCCACTAGAACAATCACCTAATAACTCGTAAGGTCCCTTTGTCATTCGATTACATGTACAACCATTCTTCAAATGCACGCTTAGCGAAACTCATTGCTTGGTTTGTCGCTAACCGTGTCAAAAGCGTTATCTAATGGTGATATTAAAACTACTTTTGACTCAGTGTGTCTCCACTTGAAACCCATTCACGCACATACTCCAAACCACATAGCTAATTTACACTCGTCCTGAAACTAAATCTAGCATTCTACCTACCTCAGTGCATTCCTTTCAGTGTAGCCAGGTAGTACAAGAGTTGTTGTCCTTCATTCATGTGTTAGGTCAACTAACGCATCGTATTAGCGTAGCTAATTCTTCATCTAGGTCTGTACGACTTCAGTATATTTTAGTCTTCAGTGAACTTCCAAAAATTTTCTATTATTATGAAGTGTGATCCAGCAGGATATTTAACAGTATACGTCAGTGGAAAGATACAAAAAATAAAAATTATTTTGTGGCAGTGGAGACACGTGCCAGTGAAACTCATCGTCAGTATACACTGTTAGTTCGAGGTTACCACACCGCCCAGTTACACAAGAGTCTGATTACTTTACAAGATCACTCAACTACCCTTACATACTCTCAGTGCATTCTGTCAATGGGCACGTGGCTCATCTATTTCTTCTTTGCGAACTCTGTTTCTTGCAGACGCCATTCCATTATGTTGTCGCTGTGTGGCGGATGCTGCTGCTGCCGCTTCTGCCGCAACCGCCGTGTTGTGACAGCTGCTAACCCACTACCCTTCCTCCTCCCTTCCAATCGCCCTACATCTACCCGGTCGGCATGGCGCTGGTGATAAGCTGACCTGATGGCGCGGATTCATTCTGCAGGTCCGCTTAGACCCACAACTCCATTTGACCTCTCAAGAAGGGTGAGAATGAGACAAGCCGTCTGCCTCATCTTCCGTATAAATGCTTCACCTGAACAGCCCAAAATCCACCCCTCCCCAAGGAAAGGCGGCTTGCTTCTTGCCAATTCCCTGCCCATTTTCCGCATCAATTTTCCAATTGGGTGTGGTGCAGTCGAGCTTGTCGATGGTCCGGTATGCGTGTGCGTGCGTGCGTGAGTGTATGGGCGGAGGGATTGCATAACTGACTTTGCTGCTGTTGCAGCGGAAGCAACGGCTGTTGATGATGCTGATGATGATCACGGTCAGCGAGCGAATGGAAGGGTCCACTAGGCGATGATGGTGGTAAAGCTGATGGTTAAAGTGGTGGGAGTGGTGCTAAAGAGGAGGCCGATACTTATGTCCCACAAATGACAGGTCATTTTTCATCCAACTCTGCCACCGTGTACACTGTCACTTGTGTGTTCGGGACAAGAAGGCGGGGTAAACCAGAGCTGCGATTCCATGCCTTGGATTAAACTCTCTCAAAAGTGTGCAGTATAGACCGACAGAACATCAAAGACTGGGTAGAGATTCCGACCATAGTGCTAGAGAGATCGTGGGTGCAACAGTCAGTTTTTGGAGAATGTGCCAAATTCGTTTTTCAATTAACTTCGATCTGGGCCTGGGAAGTGTGCTAGACGCATGGTTTCCAAGTTTTCTGAGCAACAAAACGGGCAAAGACGCGGCTCCGATCAAAAAGAACCACAGCGAAATGATTAATGCCTACTTTCAACCACTAGTCGTCCATCCAACTTCACTTATCTCCTACATATTAACTCAGCGTAACCTTTTTGTTCTGTTCATCATAACTAGCTGGAAAACGAGCTTGTTTGTTCAAATCTTACATATAGTTCCCTACCGTGTCCGATTCGCTGTGGTTCCAAATGGCAGGTATTGTAGCACCTGTATGACTGTACAATCCAAACTGATCGAGAGTCGTCAACAAGTTGTCAACATGTCAGTTTTTATTACTATGTCCCGTCAAACTCTTCATGTGTCTAACGCTGTTTTTAAGGTACGCTTATGGATAAGCATAGCAAATAAATGAATGCGGTTCAGTCATCACCTGCATACTACAGCTGGTCTGTAACACATGAAGTCATACAAGAAATTTTAGCCGGTCATTTGGCAACACTAGACACATGAGTAAGATTTAGCACGGGGCAGATGAACTCTGGAGAACCGATCATTTTGGGGCTATTTCATCATGCCAACAAACGTCCACATTCATTCACACCAACAATATACCGGACCCCGTGCCCATAAAGACGAAGAATTATGGTAATCAAGCATGTGCAACAAAGCGGTTTGTGACAATCGTACTCTGTTTTGTTTTTGAGAATGATTTATTACCGCACTGCTAGCAACCTCGATGAGGTTCAGTTAGAGGCAAGTAAAAATTTCGTTGCACTTGACTACCTATCCTCAGTACGGCCTTCCCATACATGCGTAGACGCTCCCTTATATTTTCTAGCAGCGCTTCTGTGTGCGCTTCTAGTGTTCCCACTACACTAGGTAGCACGGCATCTTTTCGTCCAGTAACATAATAGATAATGTATATATTGGCACATGTTACTTGAGTTCCTTGTACCGTCCAGTAAACTCTACTGTATCCGTGTCGTAAACGTTATAACTGATTGCCAGGATGAAATGCTTGTCTTTCCAACTCAGGTTGACGGTGCCCGATTCCGCTACAGGCTAAGTTGTGATGTTTTAGTGCCACATCCACTTACACGCACCGGTTCACATATTTATAAGCTCCTTGTCATTCCGAACGTACAGTTCTGTTTCAGGTATCTATACATGATGGCAAACATTGCATCACGCCTAAAGTACAACCATAAACACAAAACAACTGTGCTTGACTTAAGGATATATCCAATAAACCATGTTAAAGCAACGATGACCTCTAGTATGCTCACTAAAAAGCCTTTAGTTTGGTAGTTAGAAAATCAAACGTAAGATCCAGAGCATTTCTGGCTTTTCATATAAGCCTGCATAGATGCCATGTAGACGTATCTGTCAGACTTTATGTATGCGCCTAATTTGTGTCATCCAGCACGAAAAGCGTAAAGTATTGGCCATAACATATTGCTCAGCATTACTTTCCGTGGTTCCATCAGCGTTGTTTAGAACTGAACCAATCCTGTGGACTGTCACTTACTGTGTTCTTAAAACCGTTTCTAATTCAGTCTCCCGTTGGTTAATGTCGGCATTATACACTGATAAGCCGAGGGAACATGTGTTTTAACTCTTCGGATCTAGCCTGGGGCAACTATCACCCGGATGATTTTTCAGAAATCCCAAGTTCTTTTCAAATCCTTAGCCAGAATATTCAACTGCCTGTTCATTTCATACGCATAGCCAGTCAGAGAATTCCGAACGTTTTTCATTGTATTTTCTAAGCAAAGGCAAGAAAGTGGTCTCTTGTGGGCGACAGCTTTGTGTTCGTTTGTTTCAAGCCATGTTAGTATGGTTCAAAATTAATAATATTTGTAAACAAATGTCCCATAGGTTAACAGGCAAATTTTACTACACTTTATTCGGTTTGTAGGAAATTCATGCATTTGAGTTGATTAGACATTACAAAACAAACTAAGGATGACAACCGGCTTGACGATGTACACAAACCAGGTCACCCATCATCAATCGAAATAGTTCGTATAAATACGTTTTTCTGCATGGGGGTGGGTTTTATCTATTAATAGCTACAACCTGTGGAAACTTGGGGAATACCTGACTCTTTTTTACACTAGGCAAAAGCCAAGGACACTGGCATGTGGACGACACTTTTTGAGTCCAGAAAGACTTATCTGTCCCTGTTCTAGTCTATTACTAACACGTGAGCATCGGTGTGCTTTCGTGTGCTGAGTTATTTCGTTTTTGGTACACAATACCTTTTAAAATCTGCTATGATGTCAGACCGATAAACTGTCATACAAGCACGTTGTAGTACACTAGATTATACTGGACTGGTGATGTACTGTATCAAAATCTGTTTCAGACTTCCGTGTTCAAATTCACTACTGGATAAAGTTGGCCTCATTCTCTGGTAAATATCTGGCTCTTAGACTGTGAGAAAGCAAGTTTATGAGTTTCTGTTGTACAGGTGCTATAAACCGTTCAGTCGTTCGCATATAACCTCAGTGTTCCAACTTGATGTACATGTTCTGTTGTGTGATTGACGTTAATTCAACTGGCTCCGTGCCATTTAGTCGTCCACATCTGCACGTTAGCACATCCTTCCATTATACTCAATAGATCAGCAAAAAGTATTGAACTCTCTACCTGTACACGTCAGAACCCATAGAATGAGGTGTTGATTTCGATTGCACAATATCAATTTGCGTGGATACAATTATGGTTATCAAATAAATGGCTCACACCGTAGGTGGAATTCACATTACCATCACCCTTGAATGAATTTTCCTGCGGATCCGACTTTCTTGAGATATCAGCCTCTCGTGGTGTTACTGGCCTTCTCCTGATGTTATAAAACCGACTTGGGACCACCCACATCCGATATCCTTACGTAAACATTGTCATAGTGGTAGATGCGCTAATATACGAAGCGAGTGCTCATATTAACATTATGGTTGAAAGTGTAAAACTCACATCTAAAAGGCTTCGTTTCGAAACATTTAATTGAATGGCAAAGCTTACGTCAGGCTAGCGTATTGTTCAACCTGTAGTACAAAAATGCTGACCCTGTTTATCAGAAATTAGACAGCTTGAAATACTATGTGTTCTATTATCTTGGATAGGTTTACCGAACAACCCTCAAGTAAACTAGAATCATTTACACTCATTTGCTGAGTTCAGTGACAAAACTACCTAAGAATTCCAAAACAAAAACCACAAGATTTGTATTCAGAGGCGAATGAAATTTAATTGGTTGGGTTATCACTGACGTTTTTGGCTATTAAGGTCCTTGCCATTAAGCGATTTAACTGGATACACATATACCAGATAAGGACAAGCTACCCAGATTTAGAGGGGTCAATCGCGGCCCCAACCGGTAATTCAGTGGTTCATGATGTACAGTGTTACAACTAAGTTAACATTACTTGATCATAGCAAGCCAGTTAAAACCAGTGGTTACTCAATAGTTTTCAACAGTGTGTTTCTGAGATAAATTTAAGTATCAATGTCCTCATTGTAGTGATCCAAATGTAAAATTCTGCATGCGCTATATAACTCACAAATAGCCTCATAAGTAATCTAAATGTTAGTAATATCACGGAAGAGTATGAAAAATTGTGTGTGATGTGCGGCTACAATATTTTACATGCAACCGTGTAGTGGTTCTTTAAGGAAATAAGCCTAATTGGGCACTACTCAATCGTGTGCCGAGCATGATCAAATTGTGTGTTATCTACCCGATCTACGTGTTCACCGGCCGCTATCGTTTGATAGAATACACAGATCAGTCCATAAAAGACTAAAATGGAATGTTGAAGTTTATGCTCACGTTTATTCACTGAAACAACCTACTAGACTTTTACGCTGCCTTTACACTCTGGCTGGCCCATTCCAGTGGCGAGACTTACAATCGTGTTCTCCATCCACACTATCACAGTAAAGAGTTAGCCCATCAAGCAGTAGTACACGATTGTACTTAAAGATGTACGCTGATTTCGCGTATCTAATTTTTGCTCCCCATTCCCAGAAGGCCGATTAATAAAACCAGGTCGATTAACTACATGTAAGTACTTGATAGCTGTGATAGGCCACCACGTTTTTGTTTAGTCCATAGCATGTACCTGAGAGAAGCAACATTTGAAAACTTGTCCCGACAACTCTCATGTTAGCGTTATTCGTTAAAGCTGAAGTATTCAAAGGAAATCATCAGTAATGGTTGAATACGATACAACATAAATCAAATCACATTTCATACATACATAAGGCCATATGGAACTGATGGTGGAATATCAAGTAGTAACCAATAGTATCAATTTAGTCCGTTAGATGATCTGATGTAGTTGTGATTAGAAATGAACTAGTAGACGATCTCGTAGAAAAACGATAGGAGATGAACTCCAACAAATCGTAACACTTTCACTCTTTCTTGTCAATCTCATACACGGAACCACTAGTCATATACATCAGGTGCACGGTAACAAGAATAAAAATTAAACTTGCTACGTTGTAATGAACTATAGGTCGATTATAGTATAATGATACCGACTTTGTCAGAAACATTTTCTCGTAGAGAAGGAGCTATTAACACTTGATTAGCAGACGTCCCGCCAACACGAAATGCTTTGAGTTTTGAATAGGTAGCCACACGCTGAACGATGTCAAATGACCAGCAAAGTAGTATTTGACTAATAGGCGTTTAGTAATCGAAAATGCAGAAGTCCATCCTATCAGTTAAGTTGCCAGTAGCTGTTGCGTCATCACGTTCAGTAACTATTTAGGGGTATCTCACTATCCATGGTCAGGATCGACTGTCAGCTTTATCAAGATAATTACCACAACCTAATCGAGACCCGAAGCTATTGGAAATGACGGTAGCTATGATGATCAAGTAATATGGTCAACTCCTCTGCTCGCAAAAGATACGAACATATTCAGTATCATTAGATGAACCATATTCTAAGTTCCCTTTACTATGTCCACTTTAACTGCCGTTCACATGATCGTTATATTTCATCAGTGGGTTTGTTTTTGCAATTGACAAGAACAAGTAAATTAAATGGCACTAGCTCACAGTGTACACTGTTTGCAATACTGATGAACTTGAAAACGCACTGTTCTTTGCCTCCCTCTAATGTGATTGCAAGAGTATTTCGACATTAGATTAGATGGAGTGTGATGAGTGTCCTACTTACTCAAATGCAGAGGTTTAACTATATGGACAAATACATATCGAGAAGGTCAATCTTCTACATTTCGACTGCTGAGCATAAAATGGTACCTGGAGGAAGCCAAAAGAGTGATCGCCTGTTTGAACGATACGCTAGCTGTTGTGCGCACATCGTAAATGCACCTCTAGTCTACCGATTTTATAATAAAGTTCATTCTATTCATATTCTTCAGACTTCGTCCTTGGAACTACTCAGTGACGGCAGCGAAAACTTTTTAGCTTGCTAGCCTCAAGAGTAAAAAAGCTTTAGTGTAATTTGTGATCCGTACCGACCTATAAACTGCATATTAGCTTTAGGAAAAGCGAAATTTTGAACAAGCTTCCATTTTTATGGTATCTTGTATTGGCCGGATGAAACTGACGTCCAACTTTCAATTACTTTGCTCAATATCTTTACAACAAACTTTTTCTAGACCCCTAGTTTCTGTTCGTCTACTCGTCTAGGAGACACATCTACTAATGTGGCTACCGCTGTTGGTGGAAACGCTTTAAGCTGAAAGTGCCCGATATTTGACTGACATAATAGAATGCATATTGTGGATAGCAGAAACCAAGAGGTTACCACTAAATATTAAACCTGAGTGTGCATGTTCCAGCATTGAGACAAGTCGTTGGTTGATGGCGAACAAGTTTTAAGGCTCATTTCTTCAAACATCCCAAGTTGGCGTCAGGTGTACTTCAGTCTCAGAGAACTGCTAAGGGTTATGATTGGTTTTAGTTTAATGTTAATGACATTTCACATAATTACGGTGCCAACCTGGTGAGCTGTATAGTTGAATCTACCCCCACTGCCTACGGGAAATCGTTAGGCAATCTACTGTTCTCATCGTTGACCAATTCGCATTCGAAGCGTGATTTATTTACAGTATTTCTCTTAAGGTAGACACTTCCAGGAGTAAAAACTCACATCAAATAATCACTTTTAAGAAGTCCAAAAGCGCTATACTAAAGAGCCGTATAAGATACAAATTTACAGTTTGAAACGGAACTATTTCCTCATAGTAAGAAACAATGAGACAAACTTGACGGACTAAACTCGGTTTACTTTCTCATTCACCTCAAGGCAGATCACTGAAATATATAGAACGGTTGGTGGGCATTCTTCAACTATCGCTCCTGTAATTTAAAATCCTTGTTAAAACATGGCAAGTCAACTGAGTTTGTGGCTTAATTCTCTGTAGATTTATTATTTTAAAACGTGTGAAAGCAACTCACGTCGAAATAGTGTATGCGAGGGATGATCGGCGGTGTTCAGGCACAACTTTTTGCAAATGCGAATGCGAACAAGATAATGCAGATTTGCTTTTTTAATGTGAGCGCCCGGAAAAATTGACTTAGGTGACAAAGTGGCTGTATGAAATAAGTATTGTTCAACCCAAAAGCTAGAAAGCACAGAGAAACGATTAGCGCTTCTTAAAATAGCCGCCAAATGAAATGTTGACCGTGAAACTTGATTTTCTTCATAATGTCCCTCTCAGAATAATGGACTACAATGATGTTCTGCTAGTTGCTTGTATCTAGATTATTCTAGATTACTCTTTATATGACTGCTGTTAAATTTAGATTGGCGTGAGAAGATTCAATCATAGCACGGTAGCTAATACTGGATGGTGTAACGCTGATTACCTTTGTCCTCTGTATTCGAATCCAGACGGTATGTAGACACTAGAATTATTCATCGGGACAGGTAAGCCTTCATCAGTATATGTTGACTGATCAATCGTCAGGGCAGTTCGCACGTCACAAGCACTTTATGGAATACTCCTTTTTTGGGGGGAACCTACAATACTTTAAGATACTTTGATTAGCCTTGACGAGACAGGAGCACTAATCACGTGAAAACATCCGGTTGAACAGTTCTGATGCAGTTGTATAGTCTTACTCTGCGTTGCTTTTGCACCGTTCGGATTCATTTGACCAAAACCTTCCCTCATGAAAGGTAACACATCTACGGAAGAGATGATTTTACTCTCTCCCGACGGACCTTCTCGATTGTGAACCCTAATGCATGGACTTTAGCTCAACTGCTCCCTATCTTATTAAGTGTGCTCCAGTTAAATAGTAACATTTCACTTATGGATAATCATTTTTATGTATTTTTGACCTCACTCCACCAAAGTTTGCAAAATAATGCGCATATGTGCCTGATTATACATATAGCTAACTGGTTGCCTCTTGAGGAGACGGGTAAGCCTTCGAACCAACTATTGCTTACGAACACATGCTTTCCCTTGCACTCACGCAGCTCTTACATGATCGGTGCCCTTAATTTTATTTTGCTCTTTACAGTCCGTACTTGATTCCCAAACTTTGGATTGTTCATCCGTACAATGAGCCCCCTCCCAAGATTAAAACAAACATAGAGGTGAAAACTTGACTGAAATCTCGTCACCTCAGTTTTCACTTTCACCCAGCCTATTAGTGCACCTTTGTGCAAAAACCAACAGAAAACTCGAATGAACTGTGTCCTGTCAAGTAAAGTTGGATTTTTGGTGCCTGTCTTATACTTATACAGACTGACAAAACCCCTAATGAATGAAACACCACCCCTATTTAAAGAGGCATTTTTCCTGAAACGAAGACAGTCGACACTCAGAAGATTTCTACAGGCAACCGACGCGTACATATTTACTTGTTAGTTGCGGCATTTTGAAGCTTATACTTTCAATAAGGCAGAAACGAGTGAAAACATGGGGCCATGAGGTGCTGATGACGACCTCTTGGTTGACCCTCATTGTGTTGATTTAATGTTAAGTAACTGCTTTCCAAACCAACGTTCCACGACTTACTTATATCCTCTTCGTGAATGGGGTGGGCATGGGAGATAAAGGTAGGCTGATCAGGAAGGGATACGGAGGGATGAACGACCGATTCTGGGTGACTTCCAGAATGTTGCTGGTAAACTGATATAAATCCGCTGAAATTATATAGTTCTATATTGGTCCATACTGAATGTCGTGTTAAAGCGTAACAGTATTGTAGTTAATTGTTATGAGATGCATTCTGACTGATGAGGACGATAATGTTGCTTTCAATGAGACAGGATGGTGATGGTATCGAGCTTAAGAACTTTACGAGGAAACGATAAGCCCAAAGTTTGTAGGCAAACCACTGGTCTTGAAGAAGGGAGTGTGATTTGACGAACCGCATACTACAGCCTGCAGATGATAGTAATCAGCATGGTTCAGTATTCGTACCATGGCTGTTTACAATCCTGTGTGAATTCACTAACTGGTCTGATCAGTCAGTCGACATCCGGTACCACTCCTGTCCATTTGGTCTCAGGAACAGATAACTTAGAGAACAACATATGTCCACAGGGTTTCCCATTCTCATTGCATCAGTCAAGACAATCATCCGTTTTCAGCTGAACCTCACTCACACGTGATCACTTGGAGTTAACAGAAGAGTTACTCAGTCTCGTATCGTAAAGGTTTGGTCAATTCAGCCTTACTCATAAGCGAAGGTGGTTGTAATAAATCGGTCTTGCCTAATGTGAGTGCACTGGCGCACCGGTCAACATGGCTATCTTACCCAATCGCGATCGGAGTTATATTTTGGGTGCTGGTGGGATATGTATTATTGACGGGTTCTAACTAGAGCGACGCTCGGGTCTAGCGAATCTTTTTAAAAGTGGCTGGCTGTGAAGTCTACCTGAATGCAAGGGCTGCGATTAAACGTGAATGATGTTTAAATTATCAACTTATCTAACTCCCCGACCACTAATTAGTAATCAATTGCTTGTCACTGAGTGAGTGAGTTAGTGATCAACATAAATGCTACACTGTTTGAATGGATGTTCCAGTGGATGGTCAAAATTGGATTACGTCCCTATTTTCTCATTTTGTGCAACAGTCTGTTCGGACGTCAACTGTAAATGTTGTGTCAAAATCCTTTATCAACCGCAGACCTATTATCTGACCAGGTTGTCAAGTCAATGTGAAGTGGTTCATTTGTTTAGGTGACCTAACTTGCCCCCAGTTTAGTCGCATCGTTAGACAACATTGTTTCACAAATAGGCAATTGACACTTTGCAGCCATGCCTGAAATGATTGTTCACACGGCAACGCAATCCTGGATTGACTACAACACACACGGGCAGAGTGGCGGTTGTAGTGCTTGGTAAAAGCTGGAAATTATGACAGCTGCTACGAAACAGTCATGTGGTTGGGCCTGGTTGACTAAGAGAACAACAAGGGAACTGTCGGTGACTGGTGTAATCGGTTGACTCAATCTCGGAAAAGTCGTCTAACATCCAATGATGATCGCGGTTAAATGCTTTGTTCGTGTCTGTCTTTACGAAAACCTAACGGAGTATAAAATTTGACTTCACATGCTGGCTATAAAGTTCCCAGTGTTGCCGTGAAGTGCAACCACCTGTGTGCACATACAGCCACGTTTGATTCGGTCACTGAAGTTTAGTTGTAGATATTCCCAAGCTGTTATTTTCCTGCCTTCTGAATATCACTTGATGTTAACACTGCGGTAATCTTCATGCAGATGATCAGAGTTTCAAGCTGCGCCTGACAACCTAGTGGCAGAAGTAAAATTCATCAAGTAGGTATATATATGACAACACTCCCGAGGGAGGCCACTCGAAGGAGTTGAAACGTTAAGTATTACATCTTGCTAGTAATGTGGGGTTAATCTCAAACCATTTATTAATATCAATGCAAGTTTTATTATCTAATATGTCACGTGGATGACAGAAGCAGCCGGAAACACCAGTGAAAGCTATAAAGACGTTTATATAGCCGACCTCTATTGGCTGGATAGTTCTCATGGGATATGAACAGCGAGCATGACTATTCACCACAATCAGAGGGTTCACAGGTGAGCTGCGTAGCAGAAGAAAGCATTCTAATCGAAACATCTCAAACAATTGGGTTAGCGTTCCAAGAACTTGTTAGGTATTGTCCTGGTCTTGGAGCAGTTAGGGATTAGTATGAGGGGAGAAAATGACCGTTCCCAAAATATGCTGATGAGTGACAGTACGCCGTTCTTCGTCCCCCACAAAGTACCTAGTAAGCAACGAATAACGACTGTACATCACTTCACATATAGATATGTTAACTTACAGCCGGTTTGGCCCGGCGTCGATTTTTCAAACTTCCACGCAATAAACTCATAAGAGTACCTTAGATCTTCAAGGACGACTGCTAGGAAAGGCAGCTGACCTGGACTGGTACCACAGAGCACACAGCCAGTTTTGTGGTGCCAGTCCGATTGTATGTTATTAGCCCTTAGGTTAAAACACCTGTCTTAGGGACAGTCGGCCTCACGGAAGTAAAGTGCCTTCTTAGGCATACTTGTGAATTTTCATATATAGAAGTTTATGGTAACTCTTCAAACGATTCGAATGATAATTCTGCTACTTTATCTCCGTTAACCTCTTTTGACGTCAGCCTCAGGTCTCAAGCGAAATACACTGGAGTATCGCCTCCACAGTTTTGTGCTGATTATCAGAGGGGCATATAACGAACCTAGTTAGTCCGTATCTGGTTGTCAGGAATGATTTCAACTTTCCTGAAACAACAGATGATAGGCAACTGGACTGCAGTTAATTAATTCGGCGCTATTCGATTCATCTCCGAAGATGTGCGGCATGGTAGATGCATTCCAAGCCTTCGTATCCATACCCTGGACCAGAAATCTGGAACAGTCACACACTATTGGTTTTGTTAGCCTTTTCGGCGTCATTAGAAAAATTAGATTTTTCCCCTACCTTTGTTGTCAAGCTGTTTTTCTGTGTTCAGCAACCTAATGTACAGCTCGTTAGGTAACGTACTGCGGTCAGCGGGAGTGTTAGACCTGAGAACGATAGTTGCATTTGCTTTGTTATTGGTAAAGGTGTTTGCATACTGTAATAAATGCACGCCAGCTACAAATATCCTTTTGGAGATGAAGAGGTGATCCATACCGTGCCTGAATTGCTTTGGTTGCTTCACAAGGACGTACTTTAAATCAACGCCAATTATCATAACCTTGATTGTCTGCTTATGATCATCTGACGACAGATCGGTAACAGCTTCTAGAGAACACATCTAGTACAACAATCAGGTTTTTCAAATTGACCTTGTCATATTTTCGTTTGAAACTACTCATTGGGTACACAAAAGACTGTTACGATTACTCTACGGTGGTTGTACGACTAAAGAATGCATGTAAAAAGTGAGTAGCTTGTAGGACTCAATGAATAACTTATATTCTAGCCTGTACGATGCCCCTATGAACTTTTAGTGAGTAAAATCCTCAACCTTCTTTGTTAATTTGACGTCCATGACCATACCATGAATGTAAGGGTAAAAGTATCTAGTTCAATAGAAAATTCAATTGATTGAAAATCATCCTCTTGATGATCGGGCTCACCCAAAATTCATATCTTTAACGGTCTAACTAAAGGTGGACTGCCCGTGGCAAAGCTCAGACCTTCGTTATGGATCAGTAACAAGGACAGAGGACGCTAAGTTATAGCATTCAAACAAAATGTGAAATACGCTGTACGGTTTTGTGCTAGTTGGCATTTGGCTCGAAGAACCGCTAATTGTGTTGGCAATCTATAGTGTGTCGAATATAACAACCGTTAAAAATGTTTGTGTGAAAGTGTAAATTTGCACACTGCTTGCCATACTACCGTAAGATTTTCATCTGTATGCCTCAAAAGATACACGGTAGATTCATAAACAACAATAATTTCCCACTTCGTTAACCTCAGGAGTAAACTGTACTCGCATCTGGTTTGTAATCTCAGCTGTAATTGAATCGTGCTTCTGTTCTGAATAGTTATGCAATTTTTCCATGACAACCATTAGCTTACTTTATCTGTCCGTATATGAGACGTAGCTGAGGTTTAGTCTGCGAGACTGGGGAGTATTTATATCATTAGACAGCAAAACATGAATGAATAAAGAAATACCATAAATGATGTCTAAATTAATGCTACAAGTTTTTTATTCAAGCCATTCAGACTAGAAGACAGCACTACTTGGATACGATGAAACGTTTTCACAGTTCTATATGTTGAGTCAGGTTATGCGCCGATTAATCCAGACAGTTTTGCGATAGCATTAGGAGAACAAAGTCGTCGACTTCGGTGTACCGGAAGTGTTCAGCTGAACTGTTATTGTTTTATTCATTTCACAAAGGAATATTCATTCTGAAGTGAAACTGTCGGATGAACGCTGATTTGTATACAACCTAAATTGCTTTCCATTTAACCCTATTTGCCACATTTGTTCGAGTGACAAACATAACAATATTTTAAACTAAAATACCAGTTGCATAACTTAAATTGACTGCAGCGGGTTTACAGGAGTGAGCTGCTATTCGGGATGTGCTTTTACTCCTAAAACCTCCCCAAACTGAACGTCATAACATTTGGATGTGTAGAACATAGGACGAGATTTTCACAAGTTTGTTTGCATAAGCTTGCCAACAGTTCGATCAATAAACTTCGCTCGGGCCCGGGTTTTAGATAACCATGATATGCTCACAACTTGCCGTCAGTCGCATCACGACCCTCATCACGGACTTGTTAGCAGTCCGGTTAAGTCGACCACCGACCTACTCCACCCCCACCATTTCACCGCTTTCTTGTCATCTATCGCGCGACTTCTTTCCACGGGTGCTAAATTTGTGTCGCAAACGTTATCAGCTCTCCTCACTCATGATCGGATAATGTTTCTTTCCCATCCCGTACAAATCTGCTGCATCGTGACTGCTGAGCAACGCAAGATTGAGCAGCCAGAAATGGCAAGAGTCGGAGTAAGCAGATGCCAGTCTGTGTGGTGAGGCGCAAACGAACTGCCAACTAACCAGGCGACCAGGAAATTTGCCCTCCTCACTTGACAGTTTAAGAAAGAATTTACTGAGGTCATATAGTTAGTTTGAAATGACCGGGCCAGAGTTAAATCTGACACTTAGAACCAGAGGACTCCAAACACTATGACTCGAAATGGATGAAAGTTTGTTCCTGTACGGCCGAATAAAGATGGGAAAATGACAGAAATTAAACTGTTATCAAATAGTAGGTGACTAGGGATTTTGCATATTCACAATCGCTGTTAGACATGCAACTTAGGTTTACGGGCAAACTCTAACAACATGAGCTCAATTCAGAAGGTAATTTGCATGAAAGAGTTTTTGGCATGGTATACACTATATCTACTTTAGGTCAACATAACCGTTATCTTAAACGATACAAGTTATAGCACTGACGTTGAAGAATACTTTCATGTATAAATTGGTCATCATGTACAGATGTTTTGATAGCTGATAGACAAAGACTAAGAGTACCACAGCAGACATTTGTTTCCAGAAATTTTCTAGGGATGAATTGACGAAGTTCAGGCGTTTATTTACTAGTCGGTCATATCTCACATATTGTATCAACCTATATCTCCAAGACTGATAAGCAACATGTTAAACTGGGCCAAGAAAAAGGCGATTACAAATATGCATGTGGATTTGTATTAAAAATGCTTCCTTTCTACCCATCTGGGCTGGTTGTGAGTTGATGTTTTCGGTCGAGCAAACCATATTTTTAAAAAATGATCGCGAGCTATTTCAATCTTTTCAAAAGTTGCGTCTAAGCGGTCGATATGACGTTTGTTTGCGTGCAAAATTATAGATCTGCAAAAAAGGTTAATTTCATAGACGGTTTTCTCTGGCAACTAATTAAGAGATTGAAAGTTCAGCCAGCTTGAGAAATAGTAATTACTCAAGTCAGCAGTATGATGTACATACTTTTTGACACCTAACAAGAAATTATGAATAGTTCTTCGGTCATCCCTCTCTGAAGAGTATGAAAAAGAATGGAAACCCGTCGTGATCTAGGAGCAAGTATCGAAAGATAACAGGTTCACTTAATACTCACTTAAAACAGTTGTGATATAGTTTACTTCTTGTGAAATGTAAACCATGTCAAAAGGAAAAATGTCTAGGCTAAACGAAGGTTACACATCACGGTTTATTTATCGACCAAAGAAGCATGAGACGGCAAATCACTTGGCAAACTGTTTACATTCTGTGTATTATCCATCCTATCCTGACGTTGATGTAGCCTTTATTTCGGGTAGGTTTTGTCCTTTCAGATTGCAATCAGTTTCAGCTCAGAGATTTGCTAGACTTCATTTATTGAAACTTTGTGATTGTGAAGTTGATATCCTTAACCTTGCCGTTAAAAAAAAGTCAAATGACAAATACTGTTAAGAAAAATATCAGGATTACAAGCCACCTGAAGTAAAACAAATAAAATCGACCACTCTTATGATAACCGGAATAAATCCGGAAATGATCGACGGATAAAGTATTATGACATTTCACTCTCATACCACCTGTTATTAATCTATGATTATCTTACTGTCCTTTATCAAGCTCAAATTTTTCAGCAAATCTGGCCACCGTGACTTAATAGCATGAATACCGATTTAGTTAAAGATGAGAGAAGCATGAAGCGCCCGCGTGCAAGTCGTATGTTAAAAGCTTTCCTAATTTACTCAAAGAAAAAGCTCCTTCAAACGAATCTAAAAAGAAATATAGATTGAACATCACCCATAACCGTAACCGACTGTGAAATTTGTTGTTCGGTTTTTCATAAATCATTTTCATTTCACTCCACTACACTTTGAAAGAACAAACACAAAGCTGCAAGCTGTGCGGCAGCTCAATTTTGATAAGCTCAGCCAGGAAACCATGAAAACTTCCTTAATAAAGTGCATCGAGAGACAGATTTCTGGTTAGCACATATTCACAACTCCTACCCACTAAGCAATTCAGAAATATGTCGCCACACTTTTATTAAAAGTGTTAACGGCTATGGCAGTAACAAGACCAAAAGTACATTCAGGATGGTTATTCACTGGATAGAGTGACTTCGATGTATTCTTTTTAGTTAACCTGAAAGCGTTAAAACACTTTATGAATAACCTTTTCACAAATGGTTTACAATAAGTACTGCATAGAAATCTAGTTTTGTTTTAGCCTATTCTAAAACTGGGTCAGTGAACCATAGAGTCTGGCTTTTCTGAATAAGTGTACATGATACCAAGATATTTTACAGGAATTCCATCGCCATGGGGGACTAGTGAATTCCATTGAAACGGGTGTGGGTGATGCAACTGATGGCTGCAGAGGTCTTTCCATTGAGTTAGTTAGATTTATGTGCAAGTTTGATGGTTGAATCAGTTCATCTATTAAGCAGACAAGGCAAAAAATAAATACATGTTCATCTTGGACACTTGTTGAAATATATTTGATCCTGACTGGAAGTCCATCCACTAATATCTTTATGCAGTCACTGTATCCTGACGTGACTTCAGTTTGACGATTCCAAAAGACACGACTTCTAGTTTGATTTAAAAGCAACTGAACTAAGTGCCACCTATGGAATCGCACTCTCTTCCCCTTCCGACAAATCGATAAAAAGTCGCGTAGAGTACCCATTGTATAGGTCTCGTCGAAACACATACTGAGCTTCGAACACATTTTGGTTTCCGTCAGCATCCATTCAAATGGCTTTAGACTTACCTATTTCAAATGACATCCAGAAGTTGTTCTTTACCGATCTTGTGACCTGAGGTAGTGTCATTTATGGAGTGATGAAAAACAGCTTTTCACTTTGTATAACTTTACATCTATCTGTGACACATCTCAGTGTATTTATACAAATCTTAAAACCCTCTATTTTTCTTAATGTCTTAAGACAATTATTCCCGGCATGGCAAGAAACACGGAAGTAACAGCTAGAATTTTGTTCCTCAAGACTATCCCAGCGAATGGGTTTTACTTATTGATCATTTTCCTTAAAATTACTGTCTGATTCTAGTCTCGTGACCTTTAAGCCAGGCGTGACTTCCTTACTAATACTAAAATTAACTTCACAGGCAACCTGCAACCAAGACTTACATGAAGGGGCTTGTGTTTTGTTGCGGTCGCTTTTCATGCGACCGCAAGCAAAACATGTTTACCATGATTACAAGAAAGGTCTTTTGGCTTACTTAATTATCACTGAATTCTGCCACTAACCTGCGAAGAATAATCGCATCAGACTTTAGTTATTGGAAAACAACGCAATGAAACGGTTATTATTTTGGCCACTAGGTGTACATCTACGTCTAAAATTTGGCATGTACCTACTGACCAGCGAGGTTTAGTTTGCACAGCTGTCTGCTAAACATGACAGTCAGCTACCACTATTTTGTTAGAGGTTTTACTGTGACAAATGGTTCAGGTGATCCTGTTGAAGTAAGTCTGTGTAGTCAGTCGATGGTGGAGTATAGATTAAACTAGGTCTCATCCAGATGAACTGGTAGTGAGTATCAGATCAATAAGAGGTGGCAAATTTCTGTCCTGAAAATTATTTAGTCAAAGCGTCTGACACCATTAAAGTCAGCGGTCGAAAAAGGAAGTATGAAAATTCTGACGTGAATCTCATCCAACATACGCAATTCAAAAAGTTCTGTTCATTTGACTTAGCAAGTATCATATTTGGTTATCTCTTGACTAATATCCTGACGCAGAGTGCAAAGTAAAAGTTATAGTGCGCACTTAGAAAGTGAGTTGGTAGACAAACAATGGTTGTCCGTAAATTTACTCAATTTCATGTTTTGGTAATAAGAGACCGTGGGTTTTGTGCGTTTGTCTCATTAGTCACCTTATCCACAAAACAGCCGAAGTGTTTAGCACATCCTCACATCTCTGTGTAGGTCATTCAGAAGTATCAATGAACTTATCAGACAACATAGGAACTAGCGGTTGAATCGAACAGATACAGGTATATGCAGCTCATAAAGCACTTTGTGTTAATCCGCGAGTATTAGTTTCGCACTCACTGTCAGTTAAGACATGTCAAGCGATCAGATAATTATCAACGTGGGCCTGAGTATTGAAATCTATAACTCGGTCGCTTGTGTTTACCGGATTTTTGACTTCGGCAGACAAAATGTAACACACCGGACCCGCTGGTATGTTTTGCTTCTTTTTATTATCTGGGGGTATCATGTATCGTTGCAAATGTGGCCCAATATCCGTTTACTTCCGAATTGACAGTTAGAGCATTTTAGCTGTGTTGACGACGAATTCGTGCGGCACATACTCGGATCAAGATACACTCAAATAAAGTGAAAACATGCGACTGAGTAAATGGACCCGGTCCATCTCATTACCAAGTAATTTCCGTAGTCATCACGCGGTTCGGAGTCTAACATTAAGCGCATCGTTGTTGATGTTGATGTTTAAACATTCCTCAATTGATGAGTCCAGGCAGCGCGAGTAACACCGTTCGTAAGGCTTTGAGTTGCAATACTGGAACCCCCTTGACGCTGATGTGATCGTAAACACACTTCTTTAGTATCCTTGCGTCTAATCGCCCAGCCGAATGCTTTAAAGTGTTGCAGAAAGTTGTCAATGAGTGTAATGAGTTAACTCATCCCCAACGACCTCTTCGCAGTAAAACCCTTCACATCTCTAACAATCCTGCGGAACGAATACAAAATGCTTTAACGGAAAAACGCAAGGTTGTCTGTTTACTTTGATGTTCTGAATAATTTGACAAGTCAAATTTTGCTCCTATTGTAGAAGCTGCAATTAGTAGGGCAATTTCTATGCTTCCCCTCGGAGCAATTGGACAACCTGGGCATTACTCGTCAGCAAATGTGGCCGCTAGTTTGTATGTATATGTACATGTATGTATATGTATATAAGTTGACTGTAATTTGGAATAATATTAGATTATTAACGCAAGCGTCCCATACTGGCATGTCCGGAGTTCAAATCCAGATTGCTACACGGAGGCACGTCAACAATTTTGAATCTCACACTTCTTTCTGGAAAGAAAGCTGCAAAATTTCTTATATACTTGTTGACACTGCGATCGATTTCGAGTGTTGCTTAAGTTATACCCATCATACTGCCCCCACCATATGACAGCAAAAAATTGATTAAATTAGTATGGTGGCCATGACGCGGGTTATACGGTGGTTAATATACTGAAGAATAGATGTATTTTGGAACGGCGTACAAGTTAATTTGTGGTTTATCGATCAGAATAGGTTGTTACTATTGCAGAAGGTAATTCGATGAATGTCTGTAAACAGTTACTCAAACTGATGACTGTTTTAGACCGCTCACTCTGTCTAAATTTACAGAAACCCGTAAAAAACCCTCGTTATTTTTGGGCGGCTATAACTGAAATCAAGGATGACAATATAAATGTAAAACCAAGCGTAGGTTACGAATGTTGAAAGACTGTAAATGTGAGTGTACCTTTGAATGCTTGAATTGAAATTTGGGTAGGTTGGGAGGGAAAAGTATTTTCAACATCTGTCCTCAAAGCTTCCTTAAAGTAATTCCTTTCATCGACAATTTGTTTTGAGCTAGTCTCAAGTACTCAGTTGCGCCTAACCTAATTGCATTAATTCTTAAAAATTTAGCGACAAAAATCTCGCTTGGATGAGCGTTACAGTGACTGGCCTCACACACTACTACGTGGGGTCACTACTTCTCTGCAGCGCGAACATTGTGGCCAGGGTAATAATAAAGAGACTGTAACAAACCCAAACCTGTGCTAGTGTATGTTGGAAGTTTGTTAATATCATAGAGCATGTCCTTTATTAGAGGCCCTGAAACTTAACCAGCCAGGGATGCCAGGTTGCGGATCGACGGTGAACCTCATTCAATTCGGTACATGTATTGTAAATAGATCTGATTGTTTCGACTTAAACTAAACTCACACTTAGTCGAGGCTTTACCAGTCCGTTAACATTTATGTCCGTTCTTTCTTAAAGCAGCATGAAACTCAAGCACTTCTTTCGTTAAGGCATTTTAATAGTGTACACTCTTGCCAAGAACGGGATTTGAAGGCCAGTCCACCCCACGATATTGTGAACATCTTTATCATTGAGCCATTATACATAGTCGGATTATCATACGCGAAATCTCACTCAATTTCCAATGTGGGAAACGCCGAATGTGGCAATAACGGTGGTACTAACGTCAATAAGTAATCTTACCCTTAGAACCCATCGTCAGTGCCAAAATTACAGAACTCAATAAAGTTACAGTGTATTATATTAAGCAATAATAAGTTGTCGATCATTCGATAGATATTAGTTGAAAAACATCCACAGTTGATTGCTGCTCTCATGTTTAGATAGAATTACACGGATATGCTCCATTGATGTGGTCTGATAAAACCAAAACCCAAGCCTAGTGATTGATTCCGAACGGTGCTACTTAAAAATGCCGGCCAAATGTAACTCATTATAAGTAAAGCTCATTTCACATCAGCAGTCGTCTGTGAGTAAAAACAGCAGATCAAGAAAATTTATCGGAAGGATTTTGAGCAGGTTATTTTAAAGTTTCCTCCTGTTATACATCGCCCTTGCTGAAAAATAAAAGATTCTTCCATTTAAGCAGATGGCCTAGACTGCCCTGAATATTGGCAAACAGCCTCATTTGACGATAGTTTTGTTAGTCATTTGATGATAGATGCAATCTTTCCCAAAACAGTAAACATTGATGAAGACCTTACGGTTAGTATAAACTGAGTACGCCTGGTTTCAGGTCATCGGTTTTCAGTAGAGCCTGGAGTAATTGATAACGCAGCTCGATGTTACGAGTAAAATTCGTATGTATGATCGTGTAAAAATATAACTGCACGAAGCTGCCTCACTCAAACACCGGAGGGTTATTGAGATCCTCTCTTCTGAAGAATATAGACTTCGGCAATACAAAATGGTCCAAGTGTTATGTCTGCTTTAGTCTTACTGAGAGAAAGATAGAAAATACACGAGTAAATTGGGACAAGACATCAAAGTGTTGTTTAGCCATTGGACCGATGATCTATGAGCTGAAATGTTCTCAGATGCGGTTCAAATTTCTAAGTACGCTAAGACGGCAACTAAAACATGGCGACGTCTTTTAATCATCAGAACATTTTTAAATTCCCTTCCTAACGAGGAAATCTGTCTACATTAAACATTTTCTAGCAGACCATTGCATTGATGTGCAAGTTTCGAACTAACAAAACTGCAACACAGTTTAAGGGCTTCATATTTTAAGGTGGAACGACCTCAATCAGATTGTAAGGTTTTGTAAACGACTTGCGTGAAACCTATACGGGAATGTAGGAACACGCATTCTAGCTGCTATAAAAAGAAACCAAACCGGATTCAACTAATCTTTAGAAGTCGTGAGTGAATAGAAATTTTGACATAGACAATAGGGACGTTAATTCCGTTTAGCGGGAGTGTCGAAGTCATCTGATCACTGTTAGCTTCGTCAGAAATCCATTTATCACGCCTTCGACATCTCTATGTCCAGAGCATTCACTATCGTGTAATTATCTCATATACTGCTGCACTGAGTACTGTAATTTCTACACGGTAAACAGGACTCTGCAAAATGTTTTATCATTCGTCATATAAAAGTTGTCAACAAGAGTGCACTGTTCGAGATTATCTGAGCCACCAAAATACGATTATAACACGCTCACGTAACATCCATCATTCTTCCTGATTATTACGACACACAGTCATATCTGTAAGCATGCTGTAAACTGATGAAAAATGGTGTAAATGTAAAAGTTGGCGAGTTCTCGTTTTCCCTTTAAAACTGTTCACTATACTTGTAGTCTTTACATTTCGAGCTGTTATATCTCAACAACAGTAAGTTGTCGCTAAAATTGTGTAATATCTATGCAGAAGGTTATCGTGACAAGTGTTATTCTTAGACCATTTACTTCACTCGAAACTGCACTCGCATTGCACTTAGTGGAGAGCACAACACCCGGCTAGTTGTGTGTAATCCGTGAGTTAATCATTGCTGTTCATAAATACAATTTCATTATAGGATCTCATAGTGTAATTACACTTCAAATTTGAAACTGACGATGGCCAATCAGTCACGGTGAACCAAACTACTTTTTGTTTAGTCAAAGCTCTCTATAATGATAATAATGATGAGAATACTTCCAAAATCGAAAGTTAAACCGATGAACGTTTTGTGTTCCTGCACTTTGGTGAGGATATCTGGTGATTAGTCTATCAAATTGTATTCAGTAAGTGTATTCCAAACTGACACTTCATGACGTTTGTCTCTGTAAAACAAACGGACGTATGCGTGCTAGTAGGAAGTGCACATGATTGCGGTTTATGATAAGGTGATGCTGACAAGACTCCCACCTCATAATCCATCTCTTTCTGAGAAGTACATTCCAAAATTAAGCATAAATAGGGGAACTAGTCAATAATAGGCCACGTATACATAATAACTAAGTTTGTACAGTAGATGAGTCTAAATTGTCATACTCCTCCATTACAGTCTACTATAGAGGTAAAAGCTAAGCTCGACCAATAATTGAAACAAGGGTACTTAACATGCTCTCTTTGCTTCAGACTCAGTCGTGTGATCTAAATAAAGACAGATACCGGGGGTTGAAAATGACCTAAACCTGATTGTTGGAAGGAAAATTTGTAACTGAGTATCATGCCAAGAACATTGATTAATTTTGCATGTGCTGTGGAACAAGTCTACAAATTATCATCTGCGCATTAAAGAACTCATTGGAAAAGTACAAATCAGACGTCTCTGAGGGTGCTTCATTTCAGCCGTAACAAACCATAGTGGTAAAGCTTGTCATTTTTTATCTATAGACGGTTATGCCGCTCCAACTGAACAATAACAAGGAAGGCTCCAGAATCCGCAGTGTAGTGCCCTTCGGGATGGTTGAGCATGGAGCTAACTGGCCACCACGTGTCCAGCTCACTGATGTTTAAGAAAATAATTTTCTAAACAAGGTAATAAGAAATTCGAACTGCCGTATTGATTGTTCGGAATTTTTGTTATGTAAATTTTATGAAGTTCAAATATAGTTGTAATCACGGGAAAAACAATAGGAGCTGAAAAGGCTGTCTCCTACTTAGGTAGTGATATGTCGTGATCATTACATATACTTGGGTAGCACTATCTCATCAGCCTGTAATATCAGCGAGGATTGCAAAGGCACGAGTTGCCTTTGCCAAACTGCGTCAGCTGTGGCGTCGGAAAGACGTCCGGTTGTCGCTGAAAGGAAGGGTATATAATGCCTGTGTACGTTCGATTTTGCTTTATGGTTCGGAAAGGTGGCCTGTGCACAAAGAAGATATTAACAGGCTTGCTGTGTTTGACCATCGTTTTCTCTGCCAATTGGCCCATATTAAGTGGACTGATCGCGTGAGCAATGTGGTGGTTCGCCGGAGCGTAATCGGGAACGCTCGGGATGCGCGACCAACTGGTCAATTAATCACGGTACACAGCTTGCGATGGTTGGGTCACATACTCCGTGTGTCATCTAATCGTTTACCCTACCGGGCACTACATACTAAGGCCACTAACAGTTGGGTAAATCTGTGTGGTGGTCAAGCAACAACGTGGACCTTGACTGCTCCACTGAGCAAAGTGGGTAGGTGTCGCCTGCCTGGATGGGGTCCTCGTGATCACTCACACCGCTGGTTAGAGACGCTATCCGAAATGACAATGTGTCGCAGTCAATGGCATACCTGTATCCATACCATTTCTAGTTCTTCCTTTTAGTCTTTTTTAATAATTTTCAACCTTCTTAGCAACGTTTTCTTCCAGAATATTCCACGTCACTGTTTAGGCGAGCGGTGGCCCGAGCCACAGTACCTTTTGGTCAGGCTCATGGCTGTTATGATGATGATTATGATGATAATTACACATAAGGGAAAGTGACCGAGTATTCGTATAACTAACGGGTCGTACCTAATACTGAGTCAGTAACGCAATGGTCAACAGAGTTGCCCAGTGGGTATCTAACTTGAAGTTCTGGGCCCGGTAGTGACAATTGCATGCACTGTTGGTAGGTCCCCAAACAGCTAAACGTGAGTCTGTTGATTTGGATAACATTCTCTCTAGGCCAACACCTGCGGTGTGCCAAAATCTTTCTTCCATCCCGCATTGTTTTCTAAATATCGTTCAGTTAACACGCAAAACGAATGCCTTGGTAAGATACCGCTTGTAAAACAAATGGTTGCTAATGTGTAAGATTGGTGGGGTCCGTAAATTGGTGAACGAATTAAACAAACTAGAAGGTCACAGTCGAAATTACCCTAACTGTATTTAAACGCGAAGGAATGATATGGTAGTTTGCTTCTCTTCACATATATCATAACACTGGTTGATATTTAAACGCTGATCTTGATGGCTTTCAAGGAACTGTACTAGAGACTGTCATATTAACGTTAATAAATGCATGGCCAGGGTTCACATACACTACAAGGGTACCCAAGCGCAGGGTGTTTAATGAGATACGTAAATTAGTCATTTTTTGACATACAATTGTTTGAAAATAACCCGATCAATATTCTGTTTTGTTTAGAACATAACCAAGCCCATAGGAGTATTCCTCCTTTCAACTACCTAGATATTAATTGTTTCACCTTAGTGATACGTCAATGGTTACGACATTCATGATTACGTGGGCCGTTTTCAAGCCAGATTATCTTTTTAGGCACACGGTACGTTGGCTGTAAAATGATTTTTCTGCTTCGAATAAATCATTCCGATCGCCAATTAAATTTAGTGACTTTTGTGTCCAGAATCCGGCGAAACTCGTGCATAATATCTTTTTGTTTAGACAGTAGGCAAACAGTAATAGCTTGATAACTTCACTGTTATTTGCAAATTAAATTACTGCACCATCTACGTTTCTATTCACCTATCATTTGCAACCGGTCACGACAAAAGTCCTGTATACTGCGAACGGCAAAGTAACGTTAACTTCATCGTGTTAGTTTAACATTCTCCTCATCAACTGGGTTGTCATTTATCGCACAATAGAAAGAATCGCGCCAACACATTTCTGACCGCAATTAGTTCGTTCACCTAAAACATAACAACCGAATAAAGACGTGACCAGTAACTCACAGTGAAACTGACACAAGAAGATTAACAACCATAGCTTCGGCATGTTGACGTAAATGGAATCGGCTGATTAATCATTATGTCTTGGCTGTCCCAGCGAAACTTGTTTCACCTGTTTGCACGCAAGTGGTCACTACCGACTGCGTATAGTGTGTGTTTTTGTTGCCTGAACATTGTCTGACATGTTTTTCAGACAACTCAAAACGTTCCGTTTGAACATATAATTCAAAATAAAGATTTAAAATTGTAAACAATAAGATACTTAAAAACTCAGCTGAGTGCACAAGAGATTTTAACGAAAGTCATTCAGAGCAAAGTTCTGCCATATCCACCTTTTAAACGTAAATTTAACGTACACGTTAAGTTCAGCTCCTCCACCTGTTCTGCTGCAACAAGGTTCGTGCACCTAAAGTTTCTTACGTAACTTGGATTACTAACAGTACAATCCTATACCTCTGGGCGTAATTTCGGAGCCTATCCGTGGAAAACAGGAATAAATTGCAGTACCGTTCTTAAAAACCACAGTTTTATTGTTGCAAAAACTTCTCATAATTGCATATGTTGCTTTCATACCATTTTCCTGCACTGTACTGGCAGCTGTGCCTATGGTTATGCTCAGTTTGAGGTTCCTGGTAGATCTTCTTCGATCTAACTGGCAAATACAGACCAAATTACAAGTAAGCCTGAAACGCTTATCAAATTCAGACGTCTTTAATGTCTCAAGAGCTCGTGATCACTGACGTGCGGCTTTTCAGCTGAGTACACCTTTTATTTTTATCGCACTGTGTTCGTGATAAAAAGTGCAACGCATTCACAGAGGTACTACCTCAAATTAGACAGGATTGGCAATCTACCGCCAAAGTTATCGTTGAAAATAGCATACCGACGAATTCCACCATCTGGCGCCAGTTCACATTATAGTGGTTCATAATTTATCCAAGCTGTCAGGATACAAAATAAAAGTGTCACAATGAGACAATCAGTAAACCGTAACATAATTGAACCCATTGTTTCATCTGGTAGGTTCCATCCGTTTTCTCATATAAACATCCTCAGTTATCAAAAGACTGCTTCTGCCTCTCAGCTCGATCACACAAACTGGAAGTCCCCGTGTTTATCTATACGTCGGCAGGTCTGACTGTCGGTTAGACCTCAGAACAACAAGACACAGAGAAATGACTGAAGTTGCGGTACTTTGATATGGTTGCATTGGGGCATTTGAGCATAAAATGGTGACTGTGACGAGGTATATTTGATATCGTTGGCGCAAACAACACGGTTCTTAATATGTAAATAGACTTTTAAAGAACTCTGGGAAACGGTGAGATCTACCTTTAAAACTGGTAACGCTAAAACCGTGGACGAGACATGTACATTTCTGTTTTGTTTTGTAATAATGTTATTAATTTGTAAAAGCACGTTAATCGTTTTTGAAATTTGACTTGCAGAATAGTTGAAACATCTTATCCAGGATTTATATTAATACGTTGTTATCAAAGTTCACTTGTCCAAATTTCAGGTAGTCTGTTAGTTTGCTAACAGAATACTTCTACGCAACTGGGGAATAAATATTTTGCTCGTGTAAACAGAACACATTTGTACCGTTTTTGACCACAATCGAATTAATGTAAAACAATCGAATTTTACGTGACCGAAATGAGGCAGAATAAGTCTGTTCTCATGTGGAGCCGTGTTTATCACTAAGCTAGCTAGGCAGTAATCATTCAGTTTGTCTCGCTGCATCTAACAGAGGGGTCTAAAATGGTTTCCTTGTCACTGGCCCCAATTTTCACCCTGGAAGCCATTAAAAATGTGACACTTTAGGGGACGGAATTTATTCTTTTGGGTCCATGTTGACCAAGGGAACACACTCTGATTCGTCGCAGCAGTTGCGCTTGTTCGCAACTTTCATACAAGTACACTTATAGGAATCATCTGCCTTTATGGTGCTATACGTGACTTCCACTTGGGAGGTAGACCATATGTTTCTCTTCTAACAAACACGGGTACACTTTCAGCTTAAGCGCCTGGTTCATTCCATAAAGAATTACGCCAAACGGTGACTAATTCCAATAACGTACGAATGATTTATGGTTAACCTAACTACTGGTTCAACAACTTTTTATTCGCAAACGGTTAATCGTAATACGACAAACTCCTTACATCCTATCATAAGAAGGGCGTGTAATAAACTATAAACCATTGTAGACCAAGTTAAAGTGAAGCATTTAAATGTGATGGCTCAACTTCTCTCATATTATAGCTAAAACTGTCAGACATCTGAAAAGCCAAAATAAGCTAACAATAATTACGTGGAATCGTTGGTGCACAAAAATTCGTCAGAACCCTGTGCAAATCCTTTGCAACCTAGTCGTAAAAATCAGTAAAATCCACACAGTCATCCATTATAGTTAAGTTTAATATTCCTATTGTTTTACGGTGATCAGTGATAGTCAACGTTCACTAATTCGTTACATTTACCCGGTCAGGAGGTGTGAAAAACGTGATAACCAGCTATTAGAAATCTATGTTATCTTCTTACAACTTGATACGCAACTCACATAGATGTCAATTTTATATTCACCTACCAACTAGTTTGCTCTTACTTCATTGATAAGCCCGTGAAATAATACGTTAACCATCCTAGTGGTCTCGTTCGGATGGGTAATCGTAAAGTTTGTGGCCGTTTGTATAAGGCAACAGCTAGCAAAATCTCCGTCTCGGATTCAGATCACCTGGATTTTACTCCAACCCCAAAAATCCCGACATGCATGAAGCTAACCGTAAAGAACAGCTTCGTGAAAGAGGAACAAAGAAAGCCTGTGAAACTGCGGCAGCCTTTTACAAAGGTTATGATGAATCCGTTTCAACAAAATGAGCTGCAAAAACCATAGGAATTATTCGGTCGAACTGAGGCGTACTCAGTGAAAGGCTGTTTTTCTTTCTCATGGTTAAACAACGACAGGACAGTTTTGCAAGTTGTCCATTTTTTCCGTGAGATACACAGAAGTCTACTTCTGCTTTTGTATTTTATGCTCTTATGTATTACGGTGGATCAAATTAATACCGTGTGTAGTAATTTGAGAAAACTGGGATTTCGCTGTCCGAAACCCCAAACCTTTTTAAGTCATCTTCAGTTTGTTCACCTTTGTGGAGTGTTTCACTGGGGGTCAGGTTTACTTACCGTCTCTGTTGGGTTGCTTCATACAATATAATAACTTCCGTCAATTAATGAATACACCTGTTTCGTTGCCGTTGGATTTCATTTGAACATTGTTATGTGGATATTGTGGCCTTTTGCCAAGTAGCAATGCGTTACAAATTTATGAAAGTCAAACTTATCCTTGAATTAGAGTATTACAAGTGTGGTCCAGTCTTCAATTTTCCACCATTCACCTGATTTATGCGTCATATCCCGTCTTAACCGTATATTTGTTGCTACAGAGTTGACCGGATTTAGAAACAATCATTTTGTTTACAGGTATTTATGAGAGTGAGCTAGTAGCTCTCTTCTCATGAGATTTCTTCTGATGTATGCTATATTCCTTTTGAATTCAGTACATCTTGATTCTTAATTGCTGAGTGATAACTAATAGGTAATTTGTTGAAAATGTTAACAACTTTTCTATCTTTTTAGAGAAAAGGAGTCTGTACCTCACCGAACCTGTCCAATCCCATGATTCTAAAATTAGTTGGACTCTATATGAGTACCTAACAGAACGTGGTAGATGAGATTTTCAAGTGACTTGATTATAGCGTTTCAGCTTTCTTCCATACTACCTGACTAAAAACGAAGGCGAAAACGATCAAAAAGACGAGTTGGCCTATAGACGTAGGCGTAAGGTTTTAGTTTGTTGAAATAACGTGTACCATAGGATGAAAAGCAGGTTACTTCAGGTGGCTGCTGGGCGCATTAGCTAACTGGTGATTAGCTGAATAGTTTTCCTAAGTTGGAAGACATGACTACAACCTTGTGAGAATAGCCCACACCGACGTGTGCTCCTGAGTAACATTGATGTCTTACAGGTACTGTAGTTCGTATCACAAAGTACCGTAGAATCTTTAGAAGGAAATGTGCAAATGGGTTATTGAAACTACATTACTCTCATACCAAGGTGAAGGATCGCATACCAGGGGGAGGAAACAGGAATGCCTGAAAACACTTGGCTAAACGTGAGTAAATAAAAGACCAACTACTTAGCTTGATACCAGCTATTTATTTGTTAATCAGCATGAGTACACAAAAGCTGGAACATTAGGAGGCTGTCCAGATCATGATAAGAGAAGAATAACGGTTATCTGCATCCACGAACGCAAGACTAGCTCAGTTGCATGGGTAGACAAGACTCTTACGTCTAGCCTAGATAAGATATTTAATTCTCATATCTGTGTGTTAGGTCTGAAAACGGACAACCAAGTATGCTTCAATGGTCCAAGCTGTCTATGTTGTTTAAACCGAGTTTGATCCAAAATGACTGCGGTATTGCAGGGACTGGGCAGACCTCACTTTCTGAATGTTGTCGTATATAGTTATGGGAAATACTTTCTTTAAAGATGGATTAGCGAAAAGATTAATGTATCTCTTAAGCATGGTTACTCCTTGGGACCTTTCCTATTTAAAAAGAGTGGTGTACCCTATGCAAAAAAGCACCTGTTTCCTCAGTAGATGCTGGGTGCACTGTTTGACTAAGTAATGGCCGCCCAAAGGAGAAGTTTCTGGAAATGAAAACGCCACTTGCAACTGTCAGATTATTTAGATTATTACAAGTTGAGCACTGTTCACATTTTGTCAAATCTTAGATGTCTTCAATCATCTTTTGTTTGATGCACATCACAGCATGAACATACGTCCGGGTGTTGAAGTAAGAACAACACGTTAATGGCTTACAAGCAATAAAAACTGAAATTATGTTTGAACAAAATTTGGATAATGTTCCTGTTACTTCGTATTTGCACTCGGCCTAACTAGGTTACATTGTCAAACGCTGTTAATTGTAGAAGTGTTTGGAATCGCAGTTGTACCGAGTTTTATTTTAGAACAAATTCGTAAATCGGTAGGAAAGTTTTGTTGGACGCCAGGACGGATCTTAAGGGAAGTATAGTAGAAAGAACTTTAGAATAAATTGATGAATGATTGTGGTTAATCCACTTGGATTAATCAAGGATACAAAGGTTGTGACTAATTAGGATTACATTTCAGTTTATATTAGCTGAGCTCTGTCATTGTTCACTAATGGCTAGACTGTTTCTAGTAGTCATCAACTTCAGTTCTTGCTAAACTCTCCATCTGGTTACCAAAGTTTATAGTAGTTCGGTATGTTTAATTACTAAAAGATGTTAATCGTGAGATATATGAGTCGAATTTTGGTATGTTGTTGTTCGATCAACGTGAACTCATTTTTACTAATTGGTCATTTACTGGTTGTACGTGACTTTGTAAGACAACTCACCTTTCGAGTGCACTCGTTTCATCCATGGGTATATCACGGCTGTTGCTGTTGGCTGATGCACATTCAACTGCGAACAGCTGAGAGGTTGAGTGGGAAAAATTGTTCGATGTACTTGGGAATCAGTCTTGTGATTAATAGAGGAGTTGTTGAGCTCATCTGAGAGAAACTCATGTGTTTCGTTAGGTATCACGGCACCTGGGCTTAAGTGGTTATTTGTGTCAAATTTGTGAGTAGCAGTAGCTGATCCTGCATATCCCATTTCTTTCCAGGAAAGCCCGGATCGGTCCGTTTCTAAGCAATATCGACGCATCTGCGACTGGGTTGGATAGTCACTCCCTGGGCATAACGCGTCTGTGCGATGGTTAAGGCATCGACGGTCATGCGTAACCATGTGAGGGTAGATCACAGGAGCACATAGCGTCTCTGAGTCTGAGTTGTAGTTATTTACAAGTGAGTCTTGCGCATAGGTTGCAAGAGAAAGTGACGATGAATCATAGGTTGCGAAATTGTTTTGTCCTATCCTCGTTGACTGTGTGATGTTTGTAGTAATCGGGCTGCATGGAACTGTCCGTGTCTGGAACGAACCAGTACGTGGAGAACGTAGGTTGGGGCTGGTAAAGGAATGAATGTCAGAAGTGGTAAAGCCCGTTCCTAACAAAACCCCTTCGTCACCGCCATATTCCGACCGCAGCAAACTCAGCTGACCGTAACCTGGGGGGCTTGAATGCGGAGAAATTGTGGGTCGCGGACAACTTGATTCGAACTTCGAATGCGTGCCTGTGCATGCATTTTTAATTGACAAATCTACGCTCGAGGGAAGCACACCAATATCACCACTGCCATCTTCTTCATTATTGCTGTTGCTACGAGCAAGACCACTGCCATCGTCACCGGAACCGACAAGAGCGTTGTAGTCGATCGGGCCAATCAAGTGTTTGGGTATCCCAGCAGTTGTCTGTGAAGCATGCATACTGAGCAGAACGCTCATTGAGCTGGCGTTGATTAAGCCTACCTTGCTCGGGCAGGCTGTGAATGGTGATAGTCAAGGAAAATTAATTGGTCCAAGACACTCGTGGACAACGCGTTCGGGGCGTCACAAGGCGACCATAATACAAAACAATGCAACTGTCGACAAGTCTCCTGAAATGGGTTTTCGGCAAGTTCGCACAAACAAACCGTTCCGACGTCTTAGTGCCACCGTAAATCAATGTCTGTGCATGTGTAGACGGAAGGCATGTGAGACAGATGATAAATGAGCTCCCGCGTGTACTGCCTTTGTGTAGGATATGGGAATGGATGGTACCTCAATTGTCTGCGTTTCTTCAGTCTCGCTGACACAGCATAACACCCGGAACACAATGCGTTAGGCTCTTGGTCACCTAGTGCGTACAAGGTCATAAATTATCCGAGCATTCCTCTCCCCGGTTATACTGACCCGAAAGCACATAGGTTAGCGTAGTCCCAACGATACGGGAGTGGCCTGTAGTGTAGGCTAGGGTGAATGCGAGATGCACATCACACACGAAACAGATACGAGCATGTACACAAAGAATCCGGTTGTATTCGTTGCAACAGAGACTGTCCCGGCACTGGTCCGGGATTGCGTTGTTTCTTCTTTCTTTCGACCCCGGGAGGCAGAGGGACTGACGGTCCGGCTTCGTGGTAGGTATACAAAAGGGAGAGAAACTTCACATCCATGTCTCACGTCGGATCATGCTTATCTGTGTGCCGTCGGGGGTTGGAAACGCATGCAAACGTTGTTGGTTGACAGGCCATGTCCTTCTGTCGATCGCGCATCGGCGCGACTGGAAGAATAATCCGCCCTCGCACCGGTGCAGAAACACCTAGGCGTACTTTGGCACATATACAAACAAACACACAACCGACATACACCTAATATTCAGAGGGAGGTGATGGTATCTTGAGGGGCAGCTACATTGTGATTGGTAGGCATATGCTTTTTGGTTCCGCACCAGATAGACGTCGGCTTAGCATTCATGCAACACAGACAGGATCGACGTTGACTGTTGACTGCGTCCCTCGTCTTCGCCAGTGAAATCAACACACCTACCTAGAGGTGAGTATTCATTCAAAACATTGGGTGACTTATGGTAGAAGTAGAATACGTGAGGCAGTCTGGAAACTTACCAATAATTATATTACGAGTTCTTTCGTTTTAAACTTTCCTTTAGATCCACATAATTGTGTTTGATTGAACCTAATTTACTTACCAGTTAGTTAAATAAATCAGTTTCTGGTTGTGTTAATATTTTTATCAGCTTATGAAACATAAGTGGAAGTTGTGAAACAAAATCCTGTTGAAAACTGATTCAGAGTTCACTGTGCAACTAAAAAAATATTCTGTGAAACAGTCCAATTAGATCTTTGTCATACCGTACTGATAGCACGAATATAAACTTCAATCGCATAAAACTCCTCGATTTCTAGCTTTATTCTATGCAATTGCATGCCAACTCTCAGATTTCCATTTTTCGACACAATTTACACAGTTTTGAGGTAACATTGTTTTATCGTAACTTTTCAACTATTAGAAATAGGACTAATGGAATTCACAAAATAATAAACTACCGAAACGTATTCAGTCTTATTTATTCTTTCTAAACTGCACAATATGGCAGGTTTAAAAGATAGTAATTTATATTTCTAACTAGTTTCGATTAACCGAAGCGTTCGATTCAATTCCAGTTATTCATATCAGAACAACTTGTGGTTCATTATAAAGGTGAACAAAAAAGATATCTGATCAGTTAAAGACGAACTGGTCTTTTGAGCTGATAAATTCTTTCATGGTCTTCCTAGTTATGATATTGCGGCTTGTCAAGTCTTCAACATGTAAGTGAAATTTATAACGAGTACAGTTTAATCAGAAGTGAATCGAAACCTACATCATAGCCTACAACTGCACATTGGCAAGAGTACTAAAAAGAGATGCGCCTTTCTTTACCATTGAATGGTGATTACTAACCTTGACAGAGATTTATTAATGTTCAGACAATCCAGTCCTGCGTTTTTAAGCTAGCTTTTCTTTTGAGATCTTTCAAAATAGTTTGAGACAAAACTTTTTCTCACATGATCTTCTGAATTATAATTTCTATTTCCTTGATAAATGTCAACAAGAACAGCTTGACCTTGACAGTATAGGTATTCTTTTGAATGCCAGGATTATTTGAAAGATAATGAACTTTTCGGCTGAGAAATTGCACTGAAGCAAGTTTATAAGATCTCTGCGTTAAAAGTAACTTTTAATTCTGTTATAATGCTTATCGTTTTCCATAAGATCATGTCGCCTTTTTGTTCCAGTTCAGGAGACACAAGTTGTTACATTACGACAATTTGAGTCCAAAAACCGGCTGTTGATGAGAATCTATTAAGTGTACGAAAGGTTGACTTCATCCAAGGTGAATGCAGAGCAAGGATCCCTGTTGAGGTACTGTAATAAGCAACAGATTTGGTGTGCTTGATTCGCGATGATCTCTCAGTCTGAGCCAACTAATCGTGGTACTGATCGACTTTTGCACTTTGCTATTTGAAATATATAACTGTTCGTAGAAGTATGTGCAGCATCTGTTGCTAAGGTTACTTATACTGGTTCGTTAGCGTTTGATAGATAAACATATTGGTCACACGGACACCTAAGTGCATAAATGCAAGCTTCTGCTTTTTGCGGTATCCCTCACTCAGCCCGCGTCAATAAATTGCTGTAGCCCCATTTTTAAGTGTGCCTTTCGGCTAGATACACATGTAGATACAGCTTGTTTTACTTGCTCCATGGTCACTACTCTCCGCAATGTACGGATTACTATGCGTGATTAACTTCAACTTAAGTATTAAAGGCCGTCCAAGTCCTTGTTCAAATTTACACTTCCACAGACGCCGATCTCCTCATGGGCACACTCGCTACTTATTAGTACAGAGGCTATAACAGAGGCTTATAACTGCACGAGTGACAGACATGGACAGACGTAGTTCGCCTCATGTGGTACAGTTTTATTGGTCAGATTCCCAGGGATACGAAATGGTGATCGAACCACTTCGATCTCTATCTTCAAACGGACTCCCAAAGCTGAGTCCATCTACGTCCGAACAGCCACTGCTTCGCAATAAAAACCGAACCCCTTATTTACTCGACCAACTGCCTTGTAAACATCGCTTCGGTTGGTATCTTGCTCAGAAAATATTTCTACTTGTTGAATCCTAGTAGAGACGGTATGGAGTTTCGTGTTGGAACTATGTCATGAAATAATATAGTTATTGCTAGTGGTCTGTTTTTTTGTTTAAGCAGTTCGCTGGGTAGCAGTAACCATTGCTGACGATTTGTTGTTGATGTTCTTTTTTACCCACGATTTCTCGAATAGCTGATTCTACAATTCGTGATGTTATTGACTCCCAAATTTCTTGTAATTCGGAATCTCTCCAAAAAGAAAGCCCATTAGACGACTGTCTCATTATACTTCAGCTCACACTCTCTAGAAATTACTTGAACTTTTGTAGCAAATGTTAATGAAATAATACAGAAAATGAGCAAACTAACAAGTTCTTCATTCTTTCTACGTTACATGAGATTTACTTTAGATTGCTATTTGTGATGAATAACTTTGTCCACTGAAACGAAAAGACTACCAAATCAGTTAGAACGTTATGGGATTTGCTCTTCATGAACCAACGAATTGTAATCCAGTGTGTGGAGTAGAAGTAGAGTTAACCGTGATAACGAAAGCGCTGTTGTTACCAGGGTATTTTCAGTATACGTCGAAAGCTACAAGAATTTCTGAAATGGATTTTTGACCATATGTGCTATACAAAATCAATACCTTCAACGCACATCTTAAGTAGTCAGCGAGGTCTTAATAACTGTCATTTTAACCTGATTCTGCTGATTAAGCACCTTTCTAGGATAACTGGTTTATATGGTTGCTAATGAATCCAAGGTCTCATTAACCCTAGTCACTGCCCCACACACTTTATTGTGACGGTATGGACATCATGATTGAGAAACACGGTGTGTCACTCAAAGACACCGTAACAATTTATCATGTCTTTCTATCTCGAGAATAATAAGCACAATTGCAACAGACATTGTAAACGAAACTGAATGTCATGTAGATTGAACATCACCCACAATTGATCGCAGCTGTCGCATTCCCATAG
>JTDE01000415.1:138201-157085 GCA_014338405.1 Paragonimus skrjabini miyazakii | reverse complement strand
CCGATAATCTAGGATGAGCGATTCAGTGATGATGCGTGTACCCTTGCAATACAAAAGGGCACTGGTTCGCTTTGTATGCATACTCTTATTTGGTTAGATGTAAGATTTTATAGCACAGTATAAACCCTGACCGTTACCGACAAGTTCATATCGATTATATTTCAGGTTATTTGCTCAACCATACACAACACTCAAAGTGGGTACCAGATCGATTGAAACCTTGAAGGACACAGGTTTTTGAGACATCTGTGAGTCAAATGGTTATCAGTATTCAGCAAAGCTGACTAAATGATAGCTACCAGAAGAAAGCGCATACATGAAATGGCACAACGAGAACAGAGCGAGAACCATTTCCTCTGATCTACGTCAGGCGGGCAGTACAAATTCTCCAGTCCATTTATAACTGAAATCTAGGAATCGTTACAAGTAACTAAAGTTTAGAATTTGATAATGAACACACTATATAAACTGTGATCAGTTAGCATCCTACTTGCAATATCTTATTAAGGTACACCCCGCCACAGGATATCATTTTTAAATCTTATTATTCATACAATTGCTCAGTTGCAGGGCCAAACTTCACTAGTTGCTTTCAAGTAAATACTATGATTATTCTTTCCTGTAGATTTTCTGCTATCCAACACGACTTCAGCATTGGGTTTCGTCAAATGCTCTTTAGATTTTGCCCACTTTACACACAAAAGCTCAACCGGCTAAAGGTTAGTAGACAGATAAGCATTTCTATGACAGATTCGGACATTGGTAAGAAAATTTGCTGAGCCAGTGTCAGCCGTCCGTGGAGAACTACAAATACCGTCACTCCTCAGCGTTATTGTTGTATAATATGGACCACATACATACCACATGTTTTACTACAATAAAGAACGACATGTAAAAGTGTATGACTAAGAACCGGCGCAGTCTATCGTCCGAGCCGTTTGTCGTGATCATTCTGCAGCTGAGCCATAATCGAGTACCCTGTCATTTTACTTCCGAAATTGTCGACAGCCGTCCCCAAGGAATGAGGCTAAGTGGTAAGTCTGACTGTTTGTCAAAGGGACAATTAGATTACTAATGAGTAGTCGGGGATTTGGTTAATCTCAAGTTGAACATCACCCACAATTGATCGCAGCTATCGCATTCCCATAGACTATCCAGTCGGCCCTTTCGAAAAGAAGCGCTGGACTCGAGTTTCGCTCTCATTAGAGCTCGTCAGTAGTGCATATCATCGCCACTGCCGGGACTTGAACCACGGCCACGCTGTTCATGAGGCAACCGTGTTTACCACTGCGCCATTGACCTCACATTAGGCACGACCGAATTATCATATGTGAACGCTCAACCACTTTCGCTTGTGAGTAAGGGACAATTAGTTGTGAAACTAGTGCATTAGAAATGTCAAGCATCTATTGGATAAATGATAACTGAACATGTAAAATATATTGAAAGGTCGAACGTCGTCTGATAGCTCGACAGCCAAAAGAGATTAGAAGACAAATTCTAAAACCATCTCAGAATGCACCCAAATATCTGAAGTCATCAGAGGATACGTGTTGGTAGTGCGTGTATCGAATGGAGGAAGCAATACTAGTTAAAAATGTGGAGGCAATTACTATGACATGTCGACTCAAACAACTGGTTATAATGAAAGGCTAAACTGAAAAGGGCAGTAAAGTTTTGATCGGAACTGAAGATTTTGAACTCGGGCACCGGTAGACTGGTTTTGTGCAGAGAAACAGTCGTTTGCAAGGTTACGCTGTAAGATGATTACCAACCAGCTGAAACATCTGCTATGACTGCTTTGAGATTCTAGGTTAAACTATTTGCAACGGGTGATCCAACCTATTCGGAAGAACACCCACTTGCCTAATTGTCTATCCGATGAGTGTTCAAAATTCATCGCCAGGCTTCCAAACTCACACATATATCTCTCTCTTAGGTTAGAAAATGCGCCTTCCAAGGGAAAAATAAGGATGTTTTTAAGTTTATCCAAGTCAGAAAAACGTAGATTAGTTGTCAGCAGTGAACTGTTCGCTGCTGTTATGTAAACTTGGAGCCAAGGTAGAGATGTGACAATGCTGGTCGAATGCAATTTGACAAATAAAGTTTGAAGTTTACAAACAAAGTGAAGTCGGTCGTACGCTTCGAGTCACCCGCACCCAAAATGATTTGTACACAGCTCAGCTATTCACATATGCTTTTCCTCGAGTCGTTTTCGAAATTAAATCAAATGGCTCTTGCGAACGATGAAGGGGCGACGTATTGATAAGGTCGTCATTGTCATCTGGCGAACAGAACGACAGAACAACTGCGATACCAATTGCAATTTTGGGCACCTGTCGTTCATACAGTGGGATGTTCGTATGTTACTGGAGAAACTTCACAATGAACCACATAACGCTTTATGCTTCCTTACGTTTCAATACCAAATGTATAGTTGATATAAGATCTAGTCGCAAGTACTTATCGTTCGGTTGCCCTCCTCGCGATACCGTCAAATGTCCGCGGTTAAAGTATGGTAACATATGACTTTGTGATCCTAAAGCCGACCCTCTTGCTAATCTCCATTTTGTTTCCCCACATGCTCATCGTATCTCTGCTAAAAAATTGCAGTTATCTTTAATCCCATTTGTTTTGAACGCTGCTTTAGTAACAGATCTAGTAACTCTACGAATTCAAAACGGAACACCAACATTAACGACTGTCTGGATAAACGAATAGTTACTTGATATTGACTACGAAAGTGGTCTAAGAGAAAAACTTGAGGACGATCACTGGTTATAGATGTAAATGTTGTTTGTTGTCAAGTTCTTTGCGACATGTTTCGTTTTCGATTAACGTAATTATTTTCTAACTGCTGCACTGTTGTTGGAACTTGGACTCAGCGCTCTACCAGACTAAGTTTTGTTATTTCGAACGCCAAATTGGGCAGGTGACAAACTACCATCCAGCTCCTTCTGCATAAATAAAACACATATATAGTCATAGAGTTCACGGTTGCGCAAACACCTCTTATCTTGTAATCAAGTCATCGTTGGTCAGGTCCTTTGAGGCGAATGAAATGGGGTTCACTTTTACGGAGTCAAACTATGTTAGGCTGCTTACCGAACTTCTGTGGTGAGCAACACAAATGAACCATTTATCCCGTTTTACTACGCATATTACGGCTACTGGCTAAGAAACTTTTGGTTCGTGCTCATCTGTCTAATGCTGCTTTTCACGATCGCTAGGGTACCTTTTTATCCAGAGTTCAGTGTAACTCACTGTCTACAGAATTAGCACAAATACTGCTCAGTCATATCAGGAGGGCTGGAAGAAGTTAGGTTTCGCCGGTAATTGTGTGAAGTCATCACTGAAGCACTAACTGCACAACTGATCATTTCCTTGTAGAACCACTATGGATACCTTGATGAACCATTACGCTGCGGTTGACTAGGTGTTATCCGTGATATCATTATCAGCACCGTGGTACACCTACAATCCATCATAATACATCTTCTACGCACGCTTTTTATATTATCCAATGTCATACAATTACAGCACAACTGGTCGGCTCACGTGGAATTTTATGTATTGTGGGCTTTTCACTAAACAAAGAGAATTTTGCGACAGAGCATACATATTCCATTTTATTTCTGCTTAAGTAAACTTCCGTATTGGCGCAATAATTCTTACAGTCATGCTTGTTGAGTGTATTTTCTGAGCGTGTTTTATAATATTCGTTAGAATTGTAAGTAAATATTAAGACTATTTGTTTAAGGCATCGCGAATGTTAGCATTATCTAATGTCAGTCTTATTTAAGACAATTAGAGATAATTGTCTATTCCTATACTGGCTGTAATCACCCGTGGAAAGACTTGGTAGCTCTTGTCTCCCGTTCACAAACTGTCTTCAGTTGCAAAGCGGCTAAGCAAAACTAACAACGGCAAGTTCGATTTGCCATGACTTTTTAGTTTGTAACCTGGGCGTTTCAGTACTTATAACATTTTCCAAAAACTTTCCACACCGTTGAACGAGATATACGTTAGCATGCCCCAGCGACCGTTGATTCATTTTGATAACAACGTTTGTCTTACTTCATTCCAGATCCAGCTTTCCTCTAGCACATTGTAACATTCTTCAAACCTGTGTTCTGACAAGTGACTGTGAATGACCCAGGTGTGGACAAGTTAGCTTTAGATGTTCTTAACACAATCAAGGCGGAAGCGGCACTGATCAATGATGCATTTTTTTTACATCAAGTACCCCTATCTGTTCGATGATATACCACACACGTTGGAATGTACACTGGCCAGTGAACATGTCATTGAACGCACACGTACCCCGTCTCATATCGGCTTCTTTGATAATGAATCCGACGCATAAAACTTGGTGATGTTAACTGGAACTAAAAATGATCTCCAAATGAGGTCAGCTGCAAATTCAGAACGATTTGTATTTGAATGAGAAAATGACTGAAATGCGTGTATTTCTAGCTTTGTCGTACGGACTGTGAAAGAGTGCAATCGTATCGGATGGATTCTAAATGATTTTTTCTAACTGTCGCATCAGAAAACAAACAAAAATGAACGATCTCTCTAAGTGGAGATTGTGGAACTCGCGGTAAACAGAGTTCCAAGGAGTTGGCTGTCGTTGCGGCTTCCGACTGATAAGCCTATATTTTTATGAACGCCAGGGGAGACTCCTCACCATCACTTTCTCCGGTTACATCACTACGCTATTGGTTTGATTCTCTATGAAGTATTCGCCAAAATCTGGTTAGTGGAACACTAAGTTTCACTAGTCAACAGTAAATGGTTTTGAAGCGCCTGATTCACAATGATGTTAACACAAATCTAATACTTATTGGCATATTAAGGATAAAATTTCCATTGGATGCTCAATACCTCACCCGATTAATGTCCTCAGACGATAAGTAATTGTACAGAACATAGTAGAAGATGAAACGCGAATATCTGGGTCAACGCTTGAAAAGAACTTAGTCAAGCTTTTTTGGTAGTTGCAATATGACGTTAAGCAAATGATAGTTAAACTCAACTGAAAGAAATTCCTCAATTTTTTTATTTGTTTAAGTCAGACGCTAACAGCATTCAAAACAGAAAGAAGACATATATCGCGAGATGTCAACATTTCGATTTACTCACATCAGTCGCCAACGTAAAACTAGCAATTTTCATACAAACTGCGTATAGCAACAGCAATTGAACGGACCAACCACATAGTTCTGACCTTTCACGCTCTAATAGTTCAATCAAGGAGCCTAAAGAAATGACTAGCCTAGTCTTCCTCAAGCCAGACAAGGGCTCTGGAGTCGTCATAATGAAGAAAGAGGACTATGTAGCCAGGATGAATGTGGTGTTTTCTGGTACACGGAGATTCCAATTGGATGCCAGGCCTAGTAGCAACTTCCTGATTGAAAAACAAATATCAAGGAAACTACAAATACTGATGCTACATGGATATATTTCTGAGGTTCACTATAAGAAACTGAAACCAACAGGTACACAGACACCGCGGATGAGAGGTTCACCAAAAACCCATAAGACGGGTATTCCACTACGACCGATATTATCCATGAACAACTCGGCATACCACAAACTGGTGCGATGATTAGTGGACATCCTTAAACCCTTTCGTGAATTCTTATCCCCAATTGTTTTCGTAATTCCTTTGAGCTAGCAGAAATTTTGGAGAACAGATCAGTAAGTCCACAGATGATGTACTCGGTCGACGTAGACCCTTTGGTTACTAATGTACTGCTACTTGAAACCGTTGAATTTTTATGTGATTTTATTTTTAGTCAAAATGTATATGTAAGTATTCCATTAAATCTTTTTAAGGATCTCATTTTTGCTTGTACAAAAAACATTCCGTTTGAGTTCGAAAGTTTTAATTATAGACAGATTGATGATGTAGACATGGGTAGCCCAATGGATCTCATATTGGCGAATGTATTTTTGGGAATGTTTGAGGGGTAATTCCAAGAAAGGATTTTGGGGGTCCTGCTTTACAAACGCTACGTGGACGACATTCTAGTTTTTACTGATGAATGTGTTTTTACTTCATTTTATAGCTATTTCAACTCACTCCACCGAAACCTCTTTGAATCTTATGAGGTGGAAGTTAATGATTGCTTGCCGTTCTTAGACATTCTTATCACCAGACGTCAAGACGGTACATTACAACGATCTGTTTACCGCAAGCCAACTTGGAGTGGATAATACTTATAGTTCTCCAGCTTCGCACCTATTGCTTATAAACGAGAGCTAGTGAAAACGTTATTTCACAGAGCCAGGATGATTTACACTGCAGATCGATTGGAGGAAGAAGTAGAGTTTATTAGGCAAACGCTGATGGATAACGGCTACCATGAAACACTTGTGGACATCCACAGTAAGATGAAAGAACCAAAAGTGGTAAGCTGCAGTGAGCAGAAAAAGAATATATTTCCGCAAATTCAATTCAAAGGTGACCACTTGACTAACAACATTAGTCTTAAATTGATGTCGGCGTTGCAACGCACCTACCCAGCGGCCCAGCTACGCATCTTGCTAAGCACTAGGGGCTGTTCATAGTGGCGATACACACTCAACCGATCAGTCTGTCACCCATGTAATCTACCAGTTCAGTTGCAGTTTCAATGACGTCTACATAGGCAGGACAGATCGAAGTTTGCATCAACGTATGGCTGTGCACATTCCTAAATGGTTATCAACGGCAATCTCAAACAACAACCTATTGACTGTAACAGGTTCGAAGGCCCCGGCTTCATCGATCACCAAACACATTTTAGCAAACGGCCACTTAGTTAACCCTGCTAAATCGTTCAAGATATTGTTATATAATCGCAACCCGAAACTGTTAGCGATTAGCGAGGCAATGCTAATCAAACAACATCGGCCAGTTTTGTGTGCACAGAAGGCGCTGACGCAATCAATCTCATTCCGTGGAATTGATTGCACTATTAGTGCGTGAAAGGTCAGAACTATGTGATCGGTTCGTTCAATTGTTGTTGCTATGCGTAGTTTGTATAAAATTTGCTGGTTTTACGTTGGCGATTGATAACAATGAATCTAAATGTTAGCATCTCGCGATATAGGTCTTCTCTCTGTTTTGGTTAATAACAGTTCTCATGAATAAACCGGGCATATTCACAGTATTAAAACAAATCAAGGACCCCACCGTACTGAAAGAGCTTAATAAGTATATCAAGTTCAGTATGCAACTGGCAGAAGCGAACGTAGCCATCGGGTTTCTGGAACAGTGCATAGATCGTTCATAATTCCCAAAACAGTACTGGACCATTCTTAGACGAAATCGCACTAAAGTCACGAGAACTCCACTACAGCGTCTGGCTCTAAACGAAAAGGACACGAGCAGAATATATGACCTGGACCAAAAACGGACGGTCGCAGAGTTAACGCCTAGTGAAGCAAATGAGTTCGAAGATTACGTCCATCAGATTATGGCTGAAAGACGAGAAAAGAAGACATTGAAACTGCGAAAGCAACTCAATCCAATCAAACCGAAGGCCGAATTTCCGAAAAATCCTTAGCGGTACTTGCACAATTTCTCTTTTTTGCTCTTAGATAAAGTTGTTCTTGAGGTGTTATCGCTAGGACCGAAATTCTGTTGTCCTAAGAATAGACTTAGGCAGTTGAACTTAGAAACTCAATTTGAAAATCTTTATGATCGATTGAGTGATCTCCAACCATCATCAGCATTTAATGTTGAGATGCTCAAAGTAAATCTAGTTCAGTCTTTTTATCAGTATCTTACCCGAAAATCAATGACAAGAAACCTACTGACTAGAGAGTACATAGCTTCATTGAAATATCTAAGACAGAACGAGAATATAATAATCTCCAGACCTGACAAAGGTGCTGAAATTGTCCTCTTAGATAAAGACGATTACTGGAGTAAAATGAATGCATTATTGGAAGATAAAACAAAATTTGTTAGCGTACAAAACGAGAAGGACAAAACGAGAGTTATTGAGAAGTCACTAACAAAACGCTTAGATGTATGAAGCAGAAGGGCCTGATAGATGCTACAACTTTTAAATGAATTAGACTAGCAGGCACTTTAATTCCTAGATTCTACGGGTTACCCAAGGTACACAAAAACGGTGGACCACTACGACCGATTTTAGATATGTACAATTCTCAATACCACGGAACGGCAAAATGGCTTACCACGCTGTTAGAGCCTGTTAGGAAAAAACTAGCCATTCATAGCTTGAAGGATTCTTTCGAATTTTTTGAAGTATTAAAGCAGCTGAATATATTAGGCAAGCGTGTATTCTCGCTTGACGTCACAACTCTCTTCACCAATATCCCATTCAATGAAACGATTAAGTTTTTCGGACAGTATATTGAAAGTAATAATATCAACGTAGGAATACCAGTGGAAGAACTAAAGCAGTTACTATATCGATGCACGTACAACGTTCAGTTTAAGTTCTCCGGCAAGATATACCGTCAAAAGGACGGGGTAGCATTGGGGTCACCACTAGGCCCATTGTTAGCTGATATCTTTATGACAAAGCTAGAGTATAGTTCATTAGCTGATCAAATAAAATCAGTTACCCTCTACAATTGTTATGTTGACGATATCATCTGTGTGGCAGATGAGTCTAAAAACCTCAGGGAGATACTGACTCACTTCAACTCTGTGCGTAAGAATATTCACTTTACCCTAGGACCCGAACCACCTGCAGGTATAGCGTTCCTAGATGTACTCATGTCTCGTCGCAAAGATGGCACGATACAACGAAAGGTGTATCGTAAAGCAACTTGGACGGACCAGTATACGAAATTCAATAGTTTTGTACCGCTAAGACAAAAGAGAAACCTAATCCGATGTCTGGTAGATAGGGCCACGAAAATATGCTCGAGCGACAGCATCGAAGAAGAAAGACAGTTTAAATTTAATACACTCGTTGAAAATGGCTATCCGGAGGAATTTATCCATAAAAATATGCTAAGCGCTAAGAAAGATAAACCACAAACTACAGACAAAAAGTCTGTTCACATCTCCTTGCCCTTTAAAGGTGATGGTATCGCTGAAACCGTGACCGAGGAGCTTAATATAGCAATTAATAAAACGTATTTTGCAGCTCAAATACGCGTTCAGTTTACCTCCACACCAGTATTGCGCTCTCAGTTGAAAGATATATTAGCTGTTCATGCCGCCTCTTTTTGTGTTTACCGTTTCGTTTGTTCCTGTGGAACAAGCTACGTAGGCCGCACAACGAGGCGATTATCCGAACGCATTTGGGAGCATCAGCCGGTGTGGCTGGCGCGAGGATCGATGAGGCCCTGTTCGTCTGCAATCGCTACGCATTTGATCGAGTCAAACCATCTGATCAACCAGACCGAATCGTTCGGGTCAATCTACCAAATAACAGTTCTAACAGTTCATCGTGTTCCGTCAAGTTAAGCCACAGGAAATAAGCACAGTCGCAACTGATTATTACCTATCTTTGGAAGAATTAAAATGAAAAAGTTGCGAAGCTTGTTTGATGCTAAACAAAATATGTGCACCGCTCCGGGTCATATTCTGCAATGCACCCTTATCAGACATTTACACTTGTCGCGATCCCTTCTTGTACCACAATCAAGTTCTCTGTCAGCGTTAATTCTGAACTTATCTAAGAAAGTCGATGTTTTCACACGTTGCTAATATTACAATGTGGTGAGTATGAGAGCTTGTCAGTTCTTTTTAAAATTCGCAAAACTATAATGATTCTATGGAACATCTATAGAACCATTTCACATTCGTTGAGCACGGTATTCCCGAGCAAAGCTTTTAGCTGATAGAATGGGTTGTGGCTACTGCGATAAGCCTTGTAATCACGAAACCCGACCCGCTTATTAATCTATGTCACTTAACGGTTTTGAAGCAAATAATTTCATTAAGAATAAGGAAAGAATGGGTCACATACAGTCTAGAGCGATTACAATGTTTTAGGCACTCGTAGTAAACACACTCCGTTCGTGAGGAAGTCATCAATAGCCCTTAAGAGCTGATCGAATGGCCTGGATTAATACATAGTTTAGCATTCCGAAAAAGTCTGACTAGAAAGCCTATGTGAAGGTGAGAGCTGCGAACATTTGTGAGTGATGTTCTATCTGAACTTAACCTAATTCTCACAAGTGATAGGATACATCGCTTTGTTTCAGCCCATTTTACTCTGGGCTCAAGAAGAGTTGAACTAAAATAATAGCTGTTTCAAACCTTTATTTTCTCAGTTAACCTAGCTATATTCACCTGCAGTATACTTCCAATGTCACAAAACACACATTCAATTAACCAACAAATTAATTAACAGTCACAGTGATATAAGTAACTTCTATTAGTGGACAAGGTATCCTTGAGTTATGGCATTTGTAATTTGTTCCATAAAACTCTGTACTTGACTCATTTAATTTTGACTACGTTAAACACCTTTTTCAGACTGTACAAACGTTGTCCTGCTCACCTTGTTCTGGGCCATAAGACCTTACAACTTTACATTTAAAAAAATTAAACATCACTGCTAGTTGATCAAAGCGTTCGCTTTCAGAGAGACTTTCTGGTAGGTCCCTTTCGAAAAAGGGACTAGACTAGAGTTTCGATCTCATTAGACCTCGTCAGTAGTGCATAATCTTGCCACGGTGAGAACTAGAATTCCGGCCACGCTTTCTTGAAGCAACCTCATTGGGTACTGCACCATTTACCTCACATTAGGCATCACCGAATTATCAATACTCACAAGCGAACGTGATTGGGCGTTCACATGTGATAATTCGATCGTGCCCAGTGTGAGGTTAGTGGCGCACCGGTCAACACGGTTGCCTCATGAAAGCATGGCCGGAGTTCTAGTCCCGGCCGGAGCAGGAATGCTTACTAGTAAAAGCACTAACAAAAAGACATTCGAGTCTTATGCTTCTTTTCGAAAGAGGTTAGTTGTATGCGAAGGTTGCAATCAAATGGGAGTGATGTTCAACTTAAAACGTAGCCACGTCCCTGACTACTCACCAGTAAACTATAAAATGTTTCCAGTCAACTGCTAAGAGAGCGAAACATGCAGTGATATATATATTTGTCGTGTACGTCAACTACATTTTACCGTCGTTTATATGAAGCTGTATCAGTGGTACCTGATAAACGAATAGGCTATGGACAATAGTAAAACAACTCTTTCATTCTCTAGAGTGCACACGTTGCCCGATGTCACATATTTCTCGATTATGCCCAGTAGCTAATGTTGGATTGATCGAACTTGTGTACCGTTTGTTGATAATATCCTCGCGTATTTTGAAAATCAGGTAAGTATTCAAGATGGTCGATAGCATGATTTTCTTTAAAAGGATCATAATTTAACTGACACGTTTGCCATAGGTAACCTTTATGAAACAAGTAAGTAAACTGCTTTTATGTTTTCAACCCATTGAATATTTATCGCTGGCCAATGAGGCTGCTTTTCAGGTCCGATATTTCGGTTGCGCCAATCGTTAAGCCAAAAAGCACATTGGTCAACATGATTGTTTCACAAACGTTATTGCGATCTCTAAGCGTACGATTGGTGTCGGTATGTATAGGGTTGTGTTCCAAGACATATCACCACAGAGTGATAACGCCGCTACAGTTTGACAATTTTATGTAGTGTCAGAATCTAACACATGTTAGGATGACATAAATCTAGCACTGTCAAGAACGACTACGCATTCCATTACTACGTATTATGTCTGTCAGACAGCAGAGCGCGTAACTCTGTAACAAAAATTCATCTGATCTAATTAATGATCACTTATGTCAAATGCGTTGTACTCATACTTTGAAATGGATTGTAACAGCGTCAACACCTTTAAATGTTTGTCACGATTTACTGGGGAAGGATATCTGATAAGAAATCACCGGTCAATGTTTCACACGTTATAAAACGATAACACCTGGTGAGGACAAAAAGATTTATTGCGATAAGTGTAGTGAACGTGTTCACGCTATTCGTTTATAACTTCATGAGCATATATGGTTAAGAGGAGCAAGTAATATAACGTTGCGGGCTCTATTGAATCATGGTAGAAAGAAATTGGTGAATATAACAATCCCAATGTATCACATTTTCTCATTCTTGCACAATATTACCAAAAATAGTATAATCTGTAAGAACGGATAAATGATGAATGTAATAAACTTTACGGTACTCTTGGTCAATACACAAAAATGTCTTCACAGCTTCAAAACGTAAGTAAAACAATATACTTCACAAACAAGTATTTTCAGCGCTCATAAAAGATCAATGTAGCATATTCCGAACAGTGTTTTCCACGCGCCTATTCTTTCCTCTATTGCGTCTGACGAATTCACACAACAGATAGAAAGATCAGCTGGTCAGTAGACTCACTGTTTTAATTAAAGAAACCAAAAGGGAATGAAAATGATACCACCATTTTGGTCATTCACCGTGGCTCGGCATTGAGGACTATGATGTGGTTGGGTAACAGGTTCCAAGATTTGGTAATTCACAAATATTCAACCCACCGATTCCCTTGTTGTCCCCTAAGTGACTGATGCGAGCTCGACATTCATTCGGATATCTCCATCATTCATGAAGAAAGATACTGTGATGACGTGAAGATAACTGAAGGACAGGTAACACAGGTGATACATTAAATGAACAAAATTATTCATCGCCATATTGATTCCAGGTGATACCGTTCTATAGTTAAACCTGTGATGATTAACTCTTTTCGAATTCCAACGTTCGCTCGGTTTACCAAAAGAAAATTAATCGCTGTATTCAACAGTTTTCCCACTTTTAACTATTTCTAGCTGAGCACCTCGAAAACATGGCTACGAAAATTTGAGCTTACCTGGTCACCACGTCGAAAACAACATAATATCGTTTCCAATTAATTTTAAGCTCTATCCGTAGAATACGGAGGCGAACTTGAAAACTGCCAACCCCTTTAATCGCTGGTAGAAAAATCTATTGCCGACAGATATAGTATTCACGTGAAAAGTTTACTGGCTTTTCTTACTGTATATAACGCAGTTTCATTTAAACGTTGGATATGTGTCCAAGATGATTTCCAAGAGCTATACGTCCACGCACCTGAAAGCTTAGTATGCCTGAATAAGTTTGGCGAAATTTCTGTGTCTAGTACTTTAAGCCACGGCTTCCACCCTATGGAGCCTTATTTTAATACTTAAAATTAGTTACATGTCCATGTGTGCTCAGAATGTTAACCTGGAAAAAAGCACATGACTTACGTCTTCTCAGCGCCATATTCAATTTCATCGAGGGAACGAACTGCTTAAAACCTATTGGTGATCTTGACCACTGGGTTAGATAAGTAGACAGCAAGCAATTTGGTACAATGAATCTACCTAAATTGTTATGCTCAACCGATTCCGTCGCGATCATCTCCAGCACTATGTTTCGCAATCATTAAATTTTGCTGAGTATGCTTTATCATCTTACATTTTGTATAGCAGTACCTAGGCTAACGTACTATTGCATACAAATCAATTTACACTTCACTAAACAGTTGCATCTCTGTAGTTGATATTAGACAAGTAGCCAAACGGATATCAGAACATGAAATCAAAGTTTCGAAACAAGTCAGTCATATCCTGGGAAAAATTTATCTTTATGGTCAACTGCTTAACCCCATCCGTGCACTACCAAACCCCAAAAACTTGGCAGTCTACAGAAACTTCTTGAACAAACAGTGATAGCCTGTGCTGTGGGAGCAGCAATGTGCTGATCTCCATCGATTCTATCCAGTCGAGCTAACGACTTTTGATTTGGTAAATTGTCAGTTAGTGCATGTTGAGTTACACCTAAATATTGGCATCCCGGATTACATAGGTGATTGTCACATGTTAATCAATAAATTGATCTTTATTTACTTGCATATAAACTATACTGTTTTGGAATTTCATAAACTTTTATCGATTAACCTTGCGTTGGTGTAAAATTCTAAATTGATTTTTCTTTTTTTCAGTTCAGCCACAAAACGCTTCCATGAGATCGATGGATCGAAATGCCTATCAGGTTATATCCATTTATTCGTCGGTTAGCATATAATGATCGCAACAGAAACTCTAATGATGCAATGTCGATCGAATCATCAAGCTTTCAGTGAGACTGATTAACTCTGAGGCCAACACTATATCGCCGGATAGCGATAATTGTAGTAACTTTTTAGTCATGTGATCTCTTGTCTTCAGTACTTTATGTTAATGCACTAGGACTGATATTGTCTCCTTCGATTATTTAGTGGTATATGGAGGCATTTTACACTCTGGGAACACCTTTGCAGATGGTTTCTAAGCGCCAAAGTGTGACAGCATAAAACAAAAATACGAAGTATTTACAAATATCTGACCACCAAATAAATCGTCCTTAAACATTTTGTGTCACCTATCATACAATGAACAAACACGCTTTAGTGTCTCCTGAACTACCTGCAGCGTACCGTATGAAATCATCATTATGTTCAGAAGCATATGGTTGTGAATCTATGGCTATCTCGATAGTATATTACAGGGACTGAGTATTTTGGCCATTTTAAATTATTTATTATTATTTGTATTCAACTTATACATGTGTCACCATTTCATCTGCTGAAATCTGCATCCATATCCATCATCACTATTCGGTCATGTGACCGAATGATGAATTTGCTCGTAAGCGCTCACATATCTAACTGTTTGTAATTTATTTTCCGTATGTAACTGAAAAGACCGAACTAAACGGCTTACAAGTATACACCTTACTTGTTGGTCTTTATGTTGTTCACATACTGGAAACTCGTTTTTATTCGATGACAGCTGGCTGTATCAAGAACACACTGAAGAAGTGATCACTGAACTATCAATCGATGGTGTATGGTTTTAATTCTATTTTGTTACGAATGTGGTCAGTAGCTACAATTCGTTACCAGTACTTTTGATTGCCTAATAACAACTGAAAGTTTTCAAATATTCGATGAAATATAGGACTGCTAATTTGTATTTTTCTCCATTAGGCATTGACACACCCGGATGCATATACTTCACAACTACGTAATTTCCGCGATGAACAAGGTAGTTTACTGTGGCGTTAAAGTGGTACATAAATAATGACAGTATCAACTGGACGACAACCGCAGGCCCGAAGTTGACAGGCGACCCGTTGGTTACATTTGTTTACTGATATCAACAGGAAAGACGAAAGCGAACATGGTTTGTAGAACAAAAAGAAACGCCTCATGACAATATGCATTGCCTAGATCCTATGACGTAGTCATCCTCCATTAATGAAATCAAGTTACCTCGGCACTACAGGAGGAAACCAACGTCGCTAACGCTTTACTATTTTGATGTAAATTTTATCTTACAATAGACTACTATCCGAATCAAGCGAATGAAGTCCATAAACTTGTAGTGTGGCTCCTGTTTACAGTTCACATATCTGCTGTCCTATGAGACCAATCGAAACCGATTTTTTTACCACAGTTACAGTTAGTTTGTCAACTGTGAACTCTCAAGAGAGCCCAGCAAATCGTTAAACTTTGTAGCTGTGATAGTTCATAGACAAGACAGCCTCAGCCACTGGATTCTGCTTTTCCAGTTGTTTTATCTCCCAGAATACTGTCGGAATTCACATACACCGTAGTGCACACCCTTTAATTTGAATATATCAAGAGATATTTATATACGCACAATAGGGGTATTGCACTGAGTCAAACTGTGTTATACAATCCACAGTGGTGGAGACAAGAAAAGCGTTTGAATGAGAAGCTTAATTACGAGTTTGCTGTAAGTGAAACAAAAGGAATTGAGCGGCAACACTCGGTATCATACCATATTCGAAAAATTAGGTGTTCTTATACCCGCGCTATGTACCTTTAAAAGTATCCCGCAAAAAGAGTGAGTGATTCCACACATTTCAAAATTTGCTCCAGGAACCGTGTTACTTAGCTGGCCGTCTATATAGGATTTCATCTTGATTTTACTGAACGCGCGCTTCTCTGAATATGATCTTATAATCAAGGAAGTTTTAGTTAGTTGAATGCAACCCTCAGTTCTTTTGCAGTTACTTTCTCTACGCACAGAGATGACCGGGGTTGTTCTGTTTTATCACTCTACGAAGTGCGAGTTAAAAATGGTTAGCACACGTCTCTTTTAGAAATACATCAAATGAATACACAAAGTTCCGTCTCATCAAAAAGGATTCAAGATAAAGCCGTTTTGTCTTCTTCATGATTTCTTCTAGCATAAAAGTCAGAGTAATTTCTTCGACCGCTTCGTTAAATAAATTTGTAGAATTTTGAAAGAACAATCTGGTTTGTCTGGATTTATTTCATTTAACCAGTAAAAATTTCTCCCTTTCTCTCGAAGATGGTCTTGAAATAATAATTTTCAACAACAGACTACGTAAACTAAAGCAAACCAATGTTGTTGACAGTTTGCGATTAAAAAACAGTTGAAAGTCGCAACCCCGCGGCTGCATTTTTAAAACATGAAGCTAAGAAACATGAAAGACCGCGATTGTACATCCGTATAAACAAAAGGTAAATAACCATAGTTTGTTTGATTACCGAATAGCATACTCTACATTTGAATAGGTGGTGAAGTGTTTAACAGCTACAACACGTACAGTGTACTATGTATGTGTGAATCTCCGACCAGATATCTTCCTTCGATGAGTTAGGCCTGAAACGGGAGCTAGTTTTAACTTTAACGCAATGACAGAAACAATCCGTGAATAAAAAGGGTTCAGCCTGACGGTTTTCCCTTGATTTACATGGTGCGATTACCCTTTTGGGAATCATACAGAAACTGTTAGTGGTCCGGTCAAGCTCAGAGTTCTGAAACTTACGTACCGTTATTCAGTCGTAAAAGATTTACGTGAAGAAATAAAAATACGCAGGAGGTATTAAGACAAATGTTTACGTAAATGCCTTGACCAATGAAAAAACCCAAAATAAAAGTATTTAGAAACACTAAATTTTAAGGTTGAATGGGGAAACATTCACTTTTTATCAGATCATCAAACAACTACCAAAAATTGCCCTGAATAACATGTGTGGTTGGGTTGTTTTCAATGGCTGTGGCTGAATGCGAGTAAAGGGAAACTGTGAATATGAAAATAGAAGGATTCGGAAGGGTGTACTTCAGTGAATGAAAAATGTCTTAACAAAATATAGGTCAGTTTTCTTAGAGGAGTTTCGGATCCAGAATAAAGTATGTTATGAAAGTTAAAATGTCAGGGAATGTACTGAAATTCTGGGGTAGACTGAATGTTGTGCACGAATAGTGAATAGAATGAGACATATTGGGAGCAGGCAAATCGATTTAATATGGCAACTGGAGCAAGATGACAGTTTCCTTTATTTACTGAACTAAGGTTGCCTAATAGAATGTTGCGGTCTCCCCGAATTTCCAGCTACTGTTTTGCAGGCGTTGTTTTTGGGTTGTTCACATGGTTTCGTTTGATGAAACAGTTGGCCGTTCACAGGTGCGCCTTGTTCTGCCGTTGTTCTGCCGAGGTACTCGCCCCACTTGTGATGGATGTGAAATCGTACATCGCGGTGGAGTTTGTGGGTTTGGAAGCTATTAACATATAGCCGTCGTATCGTGCTATTGCACGGCTCCATGTCGAATGCAGTACACGACTTTGGCTGTAGTAGACACTGAGATGCAAACAACAGTTCGTTGGCGATAAAAATTTGCGTTTCGGTACTCGTATTATTAAAATTCAGTCGGCGAATCAGTGCTTCACTCGAGGCTGTGAAATTAAATCAAATTTTGTTACAGAAGTAACACATTCAACAGAATACTACGCCGACCACTTCAACTTTTTGAGAGAATACTATGCACAGTAAACCTGAGTGCTAGTACGAAAGCAGTAACTACGTAAACTGTAGTCTGCAATTAAATAACACAGTTAGTGGATTACGGTAGGTAAACCCGAAAGCCATTTTGAAGTTCTCCAGCATATTTTCATCTATATTTTCACCTTAGATATCGCTGTAAACAGCCGTTTTACAGTTGATTATTTGCTCAATGACTCGGGAAATGCTGCATTCATATCATTTCAAGCTGTGAATTGACAGATTTTAGTTTATTTTATACTACTGGGAGGTAGTTAGTAGCAACACTTATTTTGTTCATTTCTTGCGGGAAAACGTCGTTTGTTCTATTCACAGCCTATTATAACAACAGATGATATATCTGTCAACATTAAGGTGGAACACAAACCACTTCATCCTGTATGGCACCACCGCAATCAGGTGCAAGTTAGCACCATAAATTCTGAGTTCCCGCCACCTACTTTCCAGCAGATCTGGCGAGAGGAATGCCTGGGAGGTTAGCCAAGTGTGCATTCGAGACAGAAATGTTCGAATGTTACTCACACTTCTGACTGTTGTATTTATATATGGGGAATGGTTCAGTCGTACAGATATCAAGATTTTTACCTGTTACAAGGAACAAATGTGGCCATGTCATTCTAATATTTCTTCTAGGGATTTCACTACGTACAATTTAAACTTAGTATTTCCCAATCCGTTAGTAGACTGTGACTGAGTCGTGCTAACGGCCACTATTCAGAGGACTCTGTTGCAAAGTGATAACGATTGGTAACTGAAAGAGAACGAGATGCACGCAAGGTTTCAATCGCCAGGCTAATTTTACGTTTTTAAAATTTCCAAGCTGAATTATAATTCTTACCGTTAGGTTGTACCATTGTGCTAGTTCAGATGTAACAGATTTAGTTGAGAAACGTGAAAAAAAGATATACGCTTGCTTATAAAAAAGTGTTGCTGGGAGCTTGACGTTAATTAAATTTAAAATTGTTATTAAAATTTATGTGCCGAAATTTCAGACTATGTTCTTCCCGATC
>JTDE01000415.1:118695-137946 GCA_014338405.1 Paragonimus skrjabini miyazakii | reverse complement strand
TCAAGTCGTCTATCATGCGCGGGTTTCTCTTCATCAATAAAGTGTACGGTAAACCTAATGTCGATTGGTCATGAAAATATCCATATTGCACTGCGTTCTCATTTTTATTTAATGTGAATCATATATAATGTGTGGTTCGCTGGTCATGCTCAAAGGTTTTCTTTGAACAGAATAGGCGGACTTTTGAGTACGTTGACAAAACCACATGAAGCATTATCTACGATTAGGTTACCGCTCGCCGCTACTATTGATCTGTGCCACAGGTTGTTAGACAGCGTCATAGGCTCCGAAGTCTGGCAGTATGCTTTGTGACGGAACCGATCAACTAATCGTTATGTGTGTTCTGGGCTGTGCAAGCCAGTCAACCTAGATTACAACTAGTTTAGTTCCGAGATCATATTTTGAGTTAGGATTATATTAACAAATTTTTCTAAACGGTGGATTGAGACGAACGTATAGTGTTGTATAATCAGGCTACAGATAGCACCGGGTACATATGCCTGCCAGTTATGTGTAAGATATTTTAACGGATAATCTTAAAATAACAAAAACTTACAAGTTAGTCGTTATTATTGTACCTTTCTTTTTATCAAGCAGGTTCACATTGAAAAGGGTTACCCCGTAATTTTTGTAGAGAAGTATGCTAAACCAGTTGACACCCGATCAGTCGTTACAACAGTATCTCATAAACTGATGTACTCAACTTTATCCTCTAACTGTGATGTAACACTCTTGATAGTAAGAAGACTGAAGTTGGTGCTGGGTTGTAAGTATACGATAGTTGTGTTCATTGCGTTGCACCTAACAACGCCCGTGCTCATGAATCTGAGGGAACATCCAGTGCCAGTGCCAGTGTCAAATCATACATTATTTATGATTTTATTTGTATATGCGGATTGCAATAAGTAGATTGTACACTGACAGCACTATACATTAGAACCTCGATGAACATCCCGAAATGGCTTCTGAATACCAAAACCAGAATGGCTAGGGTTACTACAACAAAACATTAACTCGAGTCTTGCCACACAACAGATCTTGTGAAAGTTTTATTGTTGACTGATAATATAAATATCCATCGCTAATTAGAGTTTCACTGCAGACTTCAGTCAATTATAGTGTCCTTCACCAGAAGCATTTAAGTGGTAAGTTGATTACAAAGCTTCTATCGAAAATTAAGTTTTACTCGCAACCCGGTGACGATGCTTTTACACGAAGTGTGTGCGTTTACCCGCTTAGTGTGCAATTTACAGATATTCACAATCCTTTAGTCGACTTGATGGGTAAGTCCTACCATACAAAACAATGAGTTTAGTAACGGAAATTGCAGTTGTAATCGTTTATTTATGAAACATTTCGTAAAGAGAAAGAATATTATGACAACTCAGCCTAACTGAAGGATAAATAAGCTAAAATCTGTTATTGGTAGCAAAACGAACAACGTTTTTTTCTTAAGAAGTAACCACAATTTTTAATCAGTATTACCTGTCAACAGTGTTGCAAAATTTCTTTTACGTGAATTTGTTGCCTATGTTGTGTTCTTCGTCATCAGTGAAGCTCGGTTTCAATCACGTTGCTCGAATTTGCCTTTTGTTTTGACTTACGTCAGCATTTCCTCTCCCAGCTGGATGATTAAGAGATTGACAATTTGTTTTATAATCTAACTCTACCATCCATGTTCGCAATATTTATTACCAATTAGTTTCGTTAGATTCTCTAGCGCACCTGATACCTGATAGATTCCAACAAGTCATAGCAGAGCATATGCATTCAACATGAAATTTTGTGTCTTTTTGAGTGCTCAGTTTGTTAATTATGGAGTTATTCAAGTCTTATTAGATCAAAATTTTAAAGTATATATCTGACCGTTTTCTGAAGTTTCTGATTACATTTCATGGAAATCATATAAATTGTGCAACTTGTGCACGTTGAATGATTAAATATCTTCTCACCAGTAACTTTAGTACAGCATTGTTTATTTCCTGAATTAAACAGTACGGTAGCAAGCAAATTTACAGAACCAAATTTGATATTTGGTTCAGTACTTGCCTCATCTAATCGTGTTGTTTCTTTCATTGTTTCGAGTATAGCTGACGTCCTAGTTTCTCACGATTGCGTATCTCCAAAGTCCTCAAATTAACTACACAAACCGATCAGTAATACAATCACACAGAAGAATACTTTTGACATAGTTATGACATACATGAATCATTCATCCTTAAATTGAATGAAGACAGAGTTAGATAGGAAAGCAAAATATTATCTGCAGCGATTATATATTCGAAAGATTACGCGTGCTTGGTTGTATTTTTGTTACAAAGTCCAGTTTTTTCATCCAAAACTACATCCTTCCTCAAGAAAATGATTTCACCCAGTCAGAATGAGTGGAAATGTTGTGAACTTTGGAGAAGTAACCTTCGCCATCATTTGACTTGTTCGGCCTTTATTCCGCTATGCTGATTGGTGGTTTAGTAACTTTAACCACTATTTTTGGTAACTGTCCCTGGATTTTCTGATTCGAGATTGTTTGTGGGTCGTTATGCACTATATAAATATCCTGTAATTTCCTCCTTGTCGCACGCTTTGTTGGAGCGGAATAAAGCTATTTCTACACCTGTCATTTGGTTTGTCTTGGAAGTCACGTTATTTTCGAGATCAAGATGTTCCGCGTTAATTATTACGAGGAGGAGAATCTGATTTCTATCAAGCGCATTACCATACCGTGGACGAACCAGCTTATTCGTTCAAAGGTTAACAACACGTTCCATAGGTTCGTAAGTTTTCAAAAGAAGTAGAAGGATCTTTGCTTGTGTGTTGTTTTCTCTATGTTGGTCGGGAAAATGTTGTGCTGTACGGTCGATAGGGGTTAGGTAAAAGTGAATACAGCTAAATAAGAAACAACTCGGATGAAGCCGCTTGCGTGCAATCATTTCAGTAATGAACACTGAGACACATTTAAACGACTTGCGGTCAGTCATGCGCGTTCTTAGTGAACTGTGGGTTAGGAAACTTGTAGCGCAGGTTGCATCTCATGTGTGCACCGATCGAGTAAGAGCTGAAAACTCCCAGCCATTCAGCCATGACCATATGGGCAGGCAACTGTATAACAGTCCTGTCTGCAAACTAACCTGCCTAATCCACTACACAATTTCAGCGAGTAAACTCAATCGTTCATCCTTGCATAGTGACAACAGATGTGCTAGCAAATAACGAAGGGTTGTGAAGTAATTTGCAGTTAATGATTCCCACACCTGAGGTTGATCAGCTTAATGTACTGTGGTAGACTTACTGATTCGATGAACTGAGAGAACACTGTGCATTATTATAAGACAGTTAATTAAGCCAAACAGTAAAATAAAGTTTAATTTATTGGTGTTAATTTTTTAAAAAGTGGGGTGCAAAAGACAAAAGACGTGTTTGAATAAGAGGTGAATGAATCCAGTGGTCCCAAATTGGCCTTACCCAGCAAACAATTTCTCACACCTATGTTGAGAATATTGATCTCGATCGGCTTTATACAAACCAACTGTAATGGAGTAATTAGTTTAGAACTGCATGATACACGTCAATGAATATTCTATTTCGTTTACGTCGGCCAGTTATTAAAAGACTACATTGTCAGAAACGTGAATGAGTTCGCAAGTTGGAATAAGAAATTGTAAGTACCCTTCATTAGTTTGTAGCATGTGTCCAATAGATAGAATGTATCAACACACGTTTACTTGCGTTGCATATTTTGCGCTCCCTCAGGTAGTTATAACATGCAGCCACGGAATGATATGGTGTCGTTTTGTTTACAAGTGTCTGGTCTTAATTTGAATTAGCCTGTCTCCTGATGGTCCACAAATCTGCTATCGATGCAAACAAGATGCTAGAAATCTACAGCAGCGAATTAGGCAAGGAGTGAGACTTAATTGTAAAGCCTGGACCAAGATATCAGTGCATTTGAGACATTGCGATTTTACGCTTCTGATCACCATCAGACTCAACCGACCACACTTAGAAACATTCTGGTCCCTGTTATTTAACCCCTCACTGCAAAAAACATCGACTGTTGATCCACATTATATCGTATTGATGAACCGGCTTCCAAACTATTTATGACAGTTCGCCGGCCCACGTTTCCATAGTAGCACAGGCACTCAATTGAACAGTAGCTTCGAGCAACCGAGACTCGCTGAATTCTGTAGATCCCACCCGCTGTTCAGATTCTTGAAGGAAAAACTACACGGCAACCCAATTGTGAATTGTGAATCCGGGCACGAGAGAGCTGTGGCGGGCTGAAAGAAAAAATCTGTTTAAAATGTATTTAGTAGTAAAACATTGTATTGTGCATTAAGGTTAATCGGGCAGTGTTGAGAATGCAAGCGATTTTGTCCACCATTATCGCAAATATTCTCAACTCACGACCCGTGCATAGTCAGTGGATTCTCAGTCTATAGGGCTAGTTGATATTCCACAATAACTGTGATGTTTCCAAGAATGATAAGATTAGGCCAGAGCTGCTGGGTCAGAATGAAGGTTGTATAAAACTGTAAAGGTTGTCAAATGTACTGCTTAACGGATAAACAATTGACCGGTTAACAATTACGCGATCAATTGGACCGACTCGAGATTGTTCGTCCCTCTAGTCATATGTACTAGACCGTCACCAGTGTGAGTGCAGTAAAGTTAGAGGATCTCCATTGTTGACCAAGTAGCCAAAAACTGGTCTGACCAACACATCGCCTATGGTTTTTCTAAATTTACATTCACATTATCAGTATGAGCATATCAACGGAATATAAGTGGTCGACGGGTTGTCAGTGACAATTTGATGACCATAAAGTAAAGGTTAGCATTTTTAACGTTCAACAGTAATGTGTGTATCTCGGTAAGTCGTTCTACCATATCTCATTCAGAGGTCATATGTATGCTGAGAATAAACTGAGTTGAGTATACTTGCATTCTATACTGCATTATTTGACACAATTTCCGCGACGTTTCGAATGGTGTCTTTACTGTAAACAGTACCTGGTTATCGTTAAGCTTTGACTGCTTAAAACTAGCGACAAATCCGCTTGAGATAACCAATACTGCTCTCGACCGTTTCAGTTAGCTGGTGAATCCAGTCGTCGAATGTTCGAAGTGGAACTTTACCTTCACTGTGTCTATACAAGACTTCAATTGAACAGAATGACTGTTTATCTTCTCCCTGACTGTAAAGAACTCGTAGATGCATAACAAATGGACAGAATTAATTAAAAGTGACTGTTAAGACGTTTTTCAGACCAGTGATAGGTATGCTGGAATAAGTATACCTTAGCACGCTTCTTAGAAACAGGGAACTCAAAATAACTCCATCGGCTTAACAAAAAGGTACATCGACGCTAGAAGCCCAATGAACGTAATTCACTTCGTAACCGTGACTATAGTTACCACGCAAACATAATTAACGTGATTTATACAGCTGTCAAGTTTAAAATGTTTCCAAAGTCGAACTTACCCTGGACACCAGGATAAGTTGCGTGTTCTTCTTTAATTTTAAAGGAACGTGCCACCGTTTTAAGCTAGCCACCCACTCAACGTTTCTACGAAGTTTTGTTAACCTATAATGTGCCTCCAAAGGCACAATCTTCAGAATGTGAACAAGTAGACAAGTATTTATTTGTGAGGAAACCACCACGTAGGTACTTTTATCGAGAGTAAATGTAAGCTATTGAGTAAAACGCGAGAACAGCGTAGCTAAGGCTGGGTATTGAAGAAACAACCAAATCAATCCCACCAATAGTTTGAGGACAACGGAATGAAGCGACGATTGCATCAGCCATTGCAGTCTTTTGGCATTGCACTAACCTTGGCTGCTGTCTCAGCATTCTGCACACGACATGGAAATAGTGACCATTGTTAACTTTGTGACCCTGTCTACCGGATATTATATAATATAGCTGGCTAATGGTTTTACGATACTGCTTCCAAGCGAACGCCAAGTGATGCCCCCTCATTAGTTTGCCAAGCTCTTTCCTGAGCGCGCCAAACTTACTGCTCTGCACAGCGACAATAGCCACAGTAGACAGTCATACTCTGGCGCTTCGGATAGTTGTGAACAGTGGTGGTGTTGTTCGTAGCTCGGGTTGATGGTTTTGGTATTGGCATGTTCGCCGAGCTTGGCATTTAGGTTGCAAGCGTTTCATCGCCAAGCGAGGTGACATCATCAGTGCGTAATTGCTTTAGTGTACAGTTTTGTTTTGAGAGCTCAGAAATGCTCAAAAAACGCTCAAAAACTATACGCTAGTACAACTATGCACTGATGATGTAACCTCGCTTAGTGATGAAACGTCTGCAACCTAAATGCCAAGCTCGGCAAACATAACAATACCAAAACTCTGGCGTGCACAAGCGTATTGTCTTTATCGTTAGGACATATGATACGAGTACCCGTAAACCACGATCGCAATGTTGCGAACTGTAAGTTTTGTTCGCAGTAAGTTTGAGAGCCTACGGTTGAAATAATCCGTTGCTACATTGCGTTCAAATGACAGATTGTTGATCGTGGACTTAGTATGTACTCGAGAAAATGAAGGGCCCGGTGATCCTTCTGGGTAGACGTTTCTCCTCGATGCTTTAGAAATATGAGTAAAATCTTGTTCAGTGCCGCCTTCCTGAAAAATTTCCTTTGCACTACTTTTGAGACAGTGGATGAAAATCATCTTGTGTTTCAAGCACACGGCTATTAAAAGCAGTACATTTTCCCGCACATGTCGTTCTCCTGCAGATAGATTGCTTTAGCGAACCGCCTGGTTATTTTAGTAGATTAACTTCAATGGAATGAAACAGGTTTTCTGTTTATATCTCTGACATGAAAAGTAAAGAAAGAGGTGCTCCGTTAAACATTCACAGAATACTAATGACCTCGTCCAAGCCATTTTTTCATCGATCATATATCGTCCGAATAACAGCTTCACAAATATGGACTGTCTGCCAAACATTCGTTTGGTCGGGCTCATGCCTGTTGCTGAATGTAGGTGTTAATGAAAGTTCACGCGTAACCCATAGCCACCCCATCTATCTGTTAGTAGAACGATTCGTGAAGTTAACAGTTGAATGTGCTACGGCAAAGCAACTGATTCAGAGGCACAGCTGCAATCAATAGTCTGATCTTGAAAGTATCAATATACTCGCACATACATTCATTGGTTTTTATCGGTGGCACGTTTGTAAAAAAGTAAATGACAAATAGCGAGCATATGAACTTGTTATCGACATTTAACCTTCCCATGGTCCTAGCGATCACATTTTTATTCAAATATCTTGGGAGTATTTGCCAAACGGTTTGCAGGGTTTTGCTGCGTTCTCATATTTCTAGTGAATAAAGTAATATTCGGAGGGAACTTGGCCTGCATAAGAGTTGTATTCTCCAAGCAGCTGATGTAGGCTTGCTAACTATCTATCTAGTGTCATTCGGTATAGGTTTTAGGTTCAGCAAACTAGGTTAATCAACAGCAATTTTACTAATAGCAGAGGGAGGCATGACAAACTCAATATGGTGTTCTGAAAACGGATAATTGGATTGCGGATATATGAAAAAAGAATATGTTCATGGTTCTTATAGAATAGGATCATGCAAGGAGTGGAGGAACGTTAAAGAAGTCGACCTAATCCATTATGTAATTTGGTTCTAAATCAGTCCAAAGTAGAATGTTGTGCACCTGAGAGGTCGTTAACCTCAGTGCCATTCGTAGTATCTCTGGTTTCGACGAGTTCGGTGGATTCAGCCACTCAAACTTTCTGTGTAGCTCAAAATTCTCTACAAATTACTGATACGTTCCCCAACTAACAAATGAACCACATGTAAGAAATCTCCAATAACTACTGGAGTCAGACAAAAAATACTGCAAGAGTTCTGTTTATTCACAAGTCGTTCTCAACCTGCAATTTCTTGATCAGTTTCAGATATGTTTCAATATGCGTACCCGATTTACTTGTTCAGCATGGCTTTATTGAAAACACACGACAGATTAAGGTTTTAAATAACCTATAGGTGCAACATGTGTTCATCACAGGCGGAAGTAACAAAATTTGGGTCAACGTGTTTTTTGGTCACGCCGCTGGCGCAGCCTGCTTAAAACCCAACATGTTCCGACAAGCGTTCAGGCAAAGTTCAATCTTCAACTAATCTCAGAACTACTAGTTGAGTTGCTGAACTTAGGATGGTGCTCCTAGGCGTCAGACGATCGTATATCACGTAGATACCATCGACCATTGATTTCGTTCGCCGGACTAACATTAGCTGCTAAATCATCAGTAATGTACTCCCTGCACTCAATACACCTGGCAAAACGACAGTTTGTTAAACATATAATCATGTTGATGGAGTAGTCAGTACATACTTAATACTTATGTCTCACAAACAACAGGAAGGATATAGTTGGCGACATCCGAAACGGATAAGCCTGTCACAGTAACCGAAGCCAAAGGACGCCTGCGCTTTAAACCATTACCACCAAGTGGCTTGCGCTGCACCACTTGCGAGTCCAACCACACTCTACGTATCCGGTGTAAACCCGAAAGAATGAGACCAGTAGGTGTGTGAGTGAGGTCGTTGTGTCCAGCTGGCCAATGCTGGTTAGCCAATTGAATGGCTAGCACGAAGAGGAAACCCTTAACTCTCGGAAAATAAACAGTGAGATAGACTGCAATGACAAGATCTATACTAGGAAGAAAAATGTGTGAAATGAAATACAAGAAGCATTTCAGTATACGAGTGCACGTTAATGCATTCCAGAGAGGATAAAGTGTAAAAATAAAACTCAAAGTTGAACTACGAAAAGATCAGACAGACGATTCATCATTCAATACATCAACAAATCCCAGGAAAAGAATAGGTAGAAGATCACAGACACCCAAGTTCCTGAAAAGAGAAGCGGATTGGTTTTCAAACGACCATGGTTTTGGTCGATGCAATAGTGAACAGGAGTAGAATGGATATGCTGATATGACCTACCTGAGCATAACGTACTCGTTGTCTCTTCGTCGACGGTGCACTATGAGTACGCTGGTTACCTACTAATTCCAAACGGCCAGCGCATTCGCGGCCGCACACATCGCAACGCCATATAATCATGTCACCACGGCCTATGGCATCGATGGTTCCTTTACGTACAGCGAGCTATCGTTCCCGGCCGCGCAATAACTGCTTATTCAACTCGCGGACGCCCGTCCGAATTGTATTTATCCGGGCAGTCTAGTTCAATGCTAAGTCTTCCGAACATCTAAAATCAATTTTACAACGTGAAAGACTTACCTTCACGGCATCCTGGTACCTCAGCTTCTGACCACCAGAATTGTGCTTACCTCATCTCAGTTATCCATACAGCACCTGCTTTGGGATACGGTCATCGCCCATCCGACGGACATGACCCAGCCAACAAAGCTGATTTAACATCAGTAAGGCTTCCATCCCCTTCATGTCCGTTCGCCGTAGTACCTCAATATTCGGAACCATGTCCGACCACAGAATACCCAAGATGCGTCTTAGACATTGCAAATGAAAGTGGACATACTGATGAGACAAACACAAGTTAAGTCGTTAGCAGATGGTTTCAGAGAGAAACAGACATACGTCACTATTCTTTCCAAGGAAAAGATCAATTATTGTAAACTGCATGCTATTTTCATTGGCATACTGCAGTAGCGTATATGAGTACTCCAAGAAAGAAACAGAGAAACGTGGATAAACTGACGTAGCATTAACACTGAAGAGGTCCAAACTGACCATCTTGGCTTATTGTTTATGTAAGCTGACTGTGACCCACACTTTATTGCAGCTTTTACATTCCCATAGCCTCTCCGGACGATCTCGTTTGAACCGGAGAAACAAACACTAGTTTTGTACTAAACAATGATCAAAATGACTTTCGTCAAGTTTAATCACATCTGTGTTCTACTTATAGGGAAGCTATATTCGTAGGGTCTTCAGACGGAGTCAACAGAACAGTTACTGTGTCTGTGCTTGAGGCAATCTTGCTCTCTGAATTTTACCTAAAAGCATAGGTGGTAGAGCGTTTGAATATGCGAACTGAGTAATGCCTGATGTGAGGTCAGCTGTACACGGATTAACACGATTACACATAACAGCATGACCGGAATTCAGCTATCGGCAGTGGCAATAATACGCATTAGTGACGAGTTCTGACGACAACGAAACTGATGTACAGTACTTCTTGTCGAAAGCGGCCTAATGAAATATCCATTGGAATGCCACAGCTGCGATCCATTTTAAGTATTGTTCAAGTGAATGATATAAGACAGCACTTTCACACTGTTATCACTTTTAATCACCACAATAAGAGAGAAAGTTCACTGTAAAAAGTAAGTAACCAGGATCACTGGGGTGTACACCCGAAATGCATGGATAATGTACTTCAACACTACAAGGCCTATGTAATCTTCCGGTTAACTTGTGCGCCAGTTTTTTAATCATACCTGAGTTTATTTCTACTGAATGGTTCTTTACATTTTCCCTACAGTTTTTCTGATTGGCAGGATAGCTTACCGTAGAAATCTATGAAATACAGCTACCCATTCCTTATGACCAGCCTTAGCATGTCGAAATTTTCCATGCTGAAGAAACTGCAATAGATGTAGCGTGAAAAATCTTGTCAAACGACTAAAACAACTGCAACATTTGGATTTTACAACCGATAGTGAGGAGGACTCAACAACTTTAAGACACAGAAGCGTCTTAGTGTAGAGTTTTTTAATTTTGATTTCATACAACTTCGCTATACTGTGCAGTATACAAGTTTACAAGTACCACTAAGTACAACAAAGTAGATCAAGTTTGAAATCAAATGCAAATATAAAAGTAACGGTTGAAATGCAAACAGTGAGAGCATATCTTTAGCATATAGAAAAATGATCGAAAATCTTACGTCTTCTTGAAAGTACTCTACAGAGTAGACGAATGCAATTAACTGCCAACTGGAGTGAGCTCCGAAATTTTAAGCCTGGACTGTAGCAAACGTCAACACGGACTGTCTATAAGAGTTGATATAGACACTTCATAAAATATCCGTTACTTTCTCCGTCAGAGATGTTAAGGTCTTTTTAGGGAAGTGTTTGTACCAGCACAGCCCCTTCAGACGTAATAATAACATAGCTGATGTAGCGGATTTTCACGAAAAGTATAAATGCCCCCTAGTCCGTAGTTTAGTAAATGAAGAGGTTCACCCATGTGGATACTGGACTGTCGTTGAAATTAAACTGTTGTTGTTTAACGTATACATTGACATATACACCAGGTGTCGACTTCAAAACTCGAACATAGGCCTGGTAAGTGAAATGTTTAAGGGAAAAATTTAAATGGTAGTCATTTGTTGACCTTGGTTTCATAACAGTGATGTACGGAAGAAGTCACCAAGTTACGAAGGGCGCATACAACGCTGCAGAACGCTCCCCAATTGCCCTGCAAATATGTTTATAGCTAGGTGGTTCACGTATAACTGCGCACAAAAGTTCACATGTGAATATCTAGGTAGGGAGTTTAGACAAACAAACACTTGTATGTATTTCCTAAATTGGCTGCGAAATCAAAGTTGCAGTCGAAATGCAAACTACCGTGAAGCAGGCACGAAGCTCACTTATCAATCACTAAACATTCCTTGGTGGCCAGTTATCCCATTGATCTTTAATGTATTTTCAATATTATGGTGGTTTACAAAATTGCGCTTTAGTAAAGTTTGCCGAAACATTAACTATTAGTTGTGACCATCTACTCCGTTTTACACAAATGCAACCCAAACTGACATTGAGAATATCCTTGGAATTATTGAAAATTCGGTAAACCTTTACTGTTCTGAATTCAACCATTTCGAACTAAAAGTCTGTTAGTTTGCATGTTCAATGCTTAATAAGAATAGATGAAATCGCTGTCTCGTCGCTCAAAATTCTTCATTTGGGTTCCCGGTTCAGATTTACTGTAAGCAGCCAGTGTTTTACGATAAGTTATCGTTTATAAAAATCTACCATCCGATCAGAATCACTCGATTGATGGAAATTTGGACTGTCGTGGGCTTAAACCTACCCGATTTACTAGACTGCAGCTATACTATGTAGAAAAATATATTTCGATTGTCTTATTGCCTTACTAAACTCACCTTAGGGATGACCACTTCATGATGCTTGTCTAGAAATAGTAATGTGATGGTTTACTCAGCTTATTGAGAAACGAGGTAACTCTCTTGGTAACTAAACTTAAAAACGTCAGATGCCGTTAACGTTTGTGCATATTTTCGTTACCCGCATTGTTTTATTTCGGTAGATAGATGTTTTGTTTGACAGTTAACTCAGATTTGATGACGAGAAGGAAATTTATAACGATAATGCCCATTTTCAGCGGATCATCACAGGACTATCTACAACGCAGAGTTTGATAGGTCTATGTTGTTGAAATGGCAGCGTTGGCAGATCTTCACAATTAAAACAAGCAAAATCTATCATTCATTGTTTGACTAAGGGCGCTGGGAGTATCTGTCCTGAGAATAGTGTCGATGAGGAACGGAATTTTTAAGCGTTCTATTTACAGAAAGTGACCACCGAGGGAAATTGTTATTATAAATGTTGATGCTGTAGGTTAGACCACATCAAATATACCTGCTCATCACTCATGCTGACTTAAATTCGGCTTCATGACTGACGATAACCCTAAGAAGTGTGACATAGCGTTCAGGCAGTCGCATTTTTATATATAATTATGAATGATTTTTCCTCAAGAACAGTCATGCTTTTATAGATTCTTACACTGCCACCGTTTTATCGTTCTTCTGGAGCAATGTATGTTGACCACATGACACGTCGTTTACCTGACTACACCACCCGGACTAGCTGAGCAACCGAACTAGGAAATCATGCAAACCTGCAGTTGTTTAACATCTGGCAAACGATATCAATCATTCCGTCAACGTCTCTAAATAGTTCACCGAGTCTATTGAGTCTCTATGATTCTCATCAAATAGACAAAAGATTGGATTACAGCATTCTTTGATAAAATCGCTGTCCATCTATTTACAACGCCGCTCTATACGCTTAAAAACTGTGACCACATTTAGGCCAACAAGTCCAATCTCTGCTAATTAGGCTTACGTCGCTTGCTGATCTGGCTGAAAAATTTCGTCAATTTTTACTTTTCCTAGTTTGACACAAATATGACTGTGATTGTGTAGGGCTCAATAAATACCTCGCCTCTTTCACATCCATAAATAGTCTCACCGACACCTTGAAATTATAGACCAATACAGCTTTTAGTTTAATCGTTTTGATGTTGAACAACCGAAAATGGGCTCATCCGATACGATGACTTATTACGTTGTTGTCTATCAGAGTCAATAACTACAAGTTAAAAATAGAATTTTTCTAACAAACAGAAGTATAAATTTGACAATGGAACACCTTTCAAGTCAACTAAATACAATAGGTTGAAGAAACTAGTTACGATATGCGTTCACTTTGTACAGTCTCGTCAGTCATAGAGTGGTCAGCATGAAAACAAAACAAGACAAATGAAATGGATAAAAGTCAAAATCAGGCTGCACCTTGAGTGTTACTCACGGCGAAGCCCAAACAAGCAGCTGAAGCCAAGCAAAAATTGGAAGTAAATTGTTTTATCCGCACAGAAACTGCTGTCGATGGCGGATCAACAAGACTTGGATAGATCCGAGAACTTACGGGTTGCGAGCAATCATTAACTAAGTAACCGAAACTGCAATATTGGCGTTGTGTTCAGTAGTCGATAAGTTTCGTGCAGTGAATGAGACGTCTTTCCGTCCTCGCTGAGTGTTACTCACTTGCGGGGGAGTTAATGCAAACCCACAACCACTTTGGGATAAGCTTCTTGGCTTTAGTTCCAAGCGTTCTTTCTCTCCTGCTGATACAATTGTTTGCGCAGCTACACGATAACCGGCTGACACAACAGCTGGAAGGAAACATAGGACACTGCTTTTTGACTAGGTACAGAGGTGACTGTCGTAGTTGATGGCAGGACAAGTACTGCTGCATTATATACACGTTTTAACTTGGCACAGGTCATTTTTGCAAAGATATTCATCAAACACACTTTTGAGAGGAGATTGAGGTAGACGGTAATCTAAATCACTTCCACGGTTGCATTTTCCGCAGCAGTAGGTTCACTCCAATTCCAGGAAATTGCCAGCATGGGGCGTTGAATACAGTGTTGTTAACTGATCCTGTGGTCTACTCTAGGATCATACTATTGACGCTCTGCTAAACAATGCACGTACTAGTGACCTTTTGTTTGCAACGGGAGCAAAACTGGTAAAAATCCATGTAGTGGCTTACTGTGTACTGAACGTTATATTGATCCATCTGAACGGCTTCCAATCAGGATGCCCAAGAAGGGCAAACGCTTCCCTGGTTTGTACCCGACGGTTACAGAGATACTTAGATCAACCTAGTCCAAATCTTGGATTGTTTTTCTGACTGGTTTCGTTTTGTCTAATCGAGGACATCTTGTCCAAAACATTTGCATGGATTCATTTCATTCAAGTTTTGCTGTTATTTTAGTAATAGTCCTAAGTTTACGATTGAAGAGAGCGAGTGAAATGAATCCGTATCGTAATTTGTGTTTTCTGACTATTATATTCAGAAAAGAAGTAAAGATTAAGGATTTTCTGAAAGTCACAAAAATGTCGTAGACTAACCGGATCAGGATCTCAAAAGTCAAAATTAGGTCTCTCAGTTAATTCTGTGGAGTTGACTTTAGGATCGGGCTACTATCTAGTCCCCAAACCAAGGATTGTCCTCGGGTTGGTCGTATAGTCTAAAATGTGACCAATGGGATAATAAAACCGGGTAGATATACGTTTGTGATGCTATCTGAAGTGGTTTTTTAACACTAAAGCGTTCTTTCACGCGAAGAAATAACAAAATTTGACGCAACTTCATGGGAAGTGAGCCAACATTATTGGAAGTTGCGTTTCATGGCCCGTGTCGAGCAGTCGAGATTCATATGGGAAACAAACCAAGTTGAAATCCATGTTGGTTGATGAGCGTCCCCGCTGTTTGATAAGTTCCAGAGAGGACGGTGTGTTTGATCAATCCACTGAAGTATGACACAGGAACCCACTTGGAGCAAAGCCTTGTTTGTAGTAAGTGCGTCTTTTAGTGGGGTCTTTATTCGAGTGACAATCCCTTATGAATTTTGCTTGTCGGTGGCTTCTTCTCAGAGATCCTACTATGTTTTCCGAATCGAACTGACCATGCTCAATGTCTACGTGTTAACGTTATGGAACTCAAGAATAATCTGTTCACCGCCAATATGATTTAATATAGGTTTGCATTAAGATTTTCTATCTTGGTCCACCTGCTATTTATCGCATCGTCGGCAAGATATTTCATTTGTCAAAGCTGATAGTTCTTCTACTGTAAGAGTGTGCTTAGTCTCCGTGAGTATACATCGAATGACGTCTAATGAAAGTTTCGTCACTATATTTTATATTTTGTGTAGACATCTCGCCGAGCTTACTTAAATGTCCCTGAAGATCAACAGGTAGATCCTGTTATCATGAGTATCTTCTGTTAGCTAAACATTTTAGGAAGGTTTACTTCGTTAGACTAATTTCTTTAAGTTTGGTTTGTTGAACGAACGATTGTATCTTGTTTGCCTTAGAATATGTTATTATTATGCATTTTTATAGTGTATCAACTTGTGTGATGTTGTGATGAATGTGATCCATTGAAAGCGATTGTGGAATATCTTACCGGGATAAATTAACATCTATCAATTGCCTACACTCTCGCTGAAAAGGATGACTTCAAACCGTTTAACATACTAGCCCGTGACATAAAGAAAAGCGGCTTCGTCTATACCCAATAACCGCTAAGGGTAGACCAATTTGTACACTTACAAGTAGAAAACTGTTCAATATTTTCTGTGCAGCCTACGTTAGGATGACACTAATCTATTCGATTGAGCACACAGCTTGTGAACAATTTTTCAATGAATTTCCGGTATCCTCTATAAGGTATGAGCTTACACGTTTAACCACGTCGTCTACAGCCAGTTAGGTGCGACTGAACGCCCAAGGTAAAGATGTTACCTAGCATTCCTTCTGTGACCTGACAGCATGGGTCGCAAGTGAATAAAGAACACATTCTATCCCAAAATGATCCGGGCAATCATAATGGTCCGAATAGATAAGGCTGTTGATGCGGTTATCACGACGAGATAAACAGTGAAGCCCGTTCATGCAGATCGCTTAAAGCTTCTGACCTCACTGATCACTACCTGCTGTCCCAACGAGCGTTTAACAAGGTACGCGCTTTTGATGATTCTATTAAGATACATCGCAAAGAATACGCCCATCAACATACTGGTCGATGTTTTGCATACAGACTCACAAAACTTCTCGTTGAAGCATATAACTAAGAGTGATTAGATTGTCTTCGAACATTTTTTATTCTACCGATGCAGTCGAATAATTTCGTTTTACACACTCAAGCGCGAAAAGACCTTACACGGAATACTGTTAGATGACGAGTAGCTACGTTACAAAACAAACACAGACCAGTAAAATGATATCAGTAAGGATTATGGTGGTGATCATTACCTAGCACAAAAGAAATAGAACTTCGAATATCATTGAGTTTTGGTCATGTGGCCATGGAAAATATGGGTAAGCACAGTTTTTTGATTAAACTTAGATTACATGTGTTCGCTAGACGTCTGCTCGCTATTCACAAATGTCCCTCTGCTTGAGACTGTCAATTTCATTTGTGAATATATCGACCAATCGAACACTCAGTTCAGCGTACCAACACCCATGTTGAAAGAACTGCTTCTACGATGTACTCACAACGTTCAGCTTAAAGTTAACAACGAACTCTATCGTCAGACTGATGGGGTAGCAATGGGGTCCCCATTGGGCCCACTTCTAGCGGGTATTTTCATAGGCAAGCTTGAACGTCAACAACTGAGCCAGTCCATCAGCAATTTGTGCTTCTATCGACGATACGTAGACGATATCTTCGTTCTACTGAAGTCCGAGCATGACCTACCTGGTGTCGTCCACTCATTCAACCAGACGCACACTGCCATCATGTTATCTTCTGAAACGGAATCAGAAAACCCTTCATTTTCTAGATGTGAATCTGACTAGGCGCCTAGATGGTAGTTTACAACGCTCCGTTTATCGTAGAGCGAATTGGACTGGGCAATATACAAATTTCAATAGTTTCGTGCCTTTAAAGCAAAAACGAAGCATCGTTCGCTGCCTGACTAGTAGAGCAATGAAAATTTGCTCTGCAGACACAATAGACCGGGAACTGGAGACAGTCGCCAACGTGTTGCGAGAAAATGGCTGCCCGGATCGTTTCATAACCCGGAACATGATCGCATCTGAGCCACGGAGTCAGATTACCACGGTAGAAAAGAAGGCTATTTTCATCCGCCTCCCCTTTAAGAGTGATATTGCAACAGAGACACTAAACCGTCGACTTTATCAGACTCTTAGGCGCACTTTTCCGGCGGCAACGCTGCGCAGTTGGTTCACCACATCCCCCTTGCTGACTTTGAGCTTGAAAAACAAACTCCCTGTCCTCGATCAGTCCAAGGTTGTATACTCATTTTCCTGCTGTTGTACAGCAGAATATGTAGGTCGCAAGACGAGGCGTTTATCAAAACGGCTCAAAGAACACCATCCAGCGTGGCTCGGAACAGGTTCAACCAAATCTATCAACAGCGCAGTCGTCGCACATCTGGCAGACACTGATCACCGGGTTGACCCCACTCAGGCGTTCCGTGTTGTCTACAGAGTCCCGATAAACCACCCAAAACTGGTCAGACAACGAATGTTGGCTACTGCTGAATCGATCGCCATTCGACTGCGCAATCCGATTTTGTGTTCACACAAAAATTCGTGCAAGCCCTGCAGTTGCCGTGGCCAAAGGTCACACCATCATTCTGTATGCCCATCCAAACTCCAACCGATAACTTTGTGACGTAATGATGGGTGGAACTCCAAACCACCAATCGTTAACACTGGTGATTTGTTCCCTGAGTGACTGACCTATGCAAGCCTGGATATTTTGTAACGTTCTGCTTGATCCAATGACATTCTGCTAAACCTCTTTGTCTTGTTTACACACTGTTTTTGATTTTGCTGAATCTATATAATTGTATTGATCTGATGATGAATTATCGAAAACAATTGTTCGTCACGTCTACTGTTCTAAACTTAGATTCCTATTCGGTAATCTGTTTGCGACTTGGAGTTATCAAGCGCTTGCTTGGCAGTGAATTTGGGACGGATGTCTGCAAGGATTCAGACTACACGGAATACTTGTACGATGCTAACACAACGACTTGGATCGCAACTGCGTGCATGGTCATTGTAGTAAAAACGAATTTTGGTAAACCTGTCCTGAATCATGCTAACGCAAAGCTAATAAGTCGCACAAATGATGCTGTTGTTGGGATTGTGCTTATGATGTTGATAGTTAACCAGTTCTCTGGCATTATCTTCTTTAACTGGCGGCCGGATTAAAACAGCCTTCCACAAGACGATGTTGATTACGAAGATTGTTTTTATCTGCAGTTGTTCAGCTTACAACCCGATCAAGATAATCGCTTTCATGTAGAGTGAACATCTCCCCAATTAAACGCAGTTGTCGCATTCCCATAGAATTACAAAAAAATGTGAATGAGCGTTCAAATATGATAACTCTGTTGTGCCTAACGTGAGGTCAATGATGCAGTGGTAAACACGGTTGCCTCATGAAAACGTGGCCGAAGTTCTAGTCCCGGCAGCGGCGAGGAGATGCACTACTGACGAGCTCTAATGAGAGTGAAACTCGAGTCTAATGCTTCTTTTCGAAAGTGGCCGACTGGATAGTCTATGAGAATGTGACAGCTGCGATCAATTACAGGTGATGTTTGATGTATATGAAAACCAAAATCCCTTACTACTGATCCATAATTGTCCTCAGGTAAAGTATTAGTCCTAAGTCTTATTTTTCAGTTGAGTGAACGTCTACAAAAATTCCCGTTGCTTTAGCAGAAAAGTTTAGAACAGCCAGTCATTTTGGTTTGACGAAACAGGGAGCAAAAGTTGTACGCTGTCAGATTCTCGTTGAGCAGATTCCTATCCAGTTACTTTTTAACTCTTAGGAATAGGAATAAAAACGAGTAGTCTGCTTTAGTATTGATGTAAACGGATAAAACGTAACATATCCCTAATAATTTTGGTCACAATATGT
>JTDE01000415.1:66459-114999 GCA_014338405.1 Paragonimus skrjabini miyazakii | reverse complement strand
AATTTAGTCCAGACCACGAGGTCACAAGCACTGGAGTTGCAGGAGGACATGTGAATCATCATAATTAGTCGGTCAACCATAAACAGATGATTGGTGCAGCATGTGAAACAAAAGGAAGCGGAATCAGTTTATTTTATTGGACGACCTTGTAACGACGTTATGTGAATACCTACCATTGTGAAGGATTACTCCTTTAAACTTCCGCCATGAGATCTCAATCTTCACCGATGAAGTGCTAAGCAGTTTAGTTTTGGGGGTTGTTAATCATAAGTAAATGAACCTGAAGCGCCATAATCTAACGGACCAACATCGATCGGTTAAACAGTCAAAACATGAACATACAATATTCTAATACCCCTTATTCAATAAGAAACTGTTGCTTACTGATTTATCTCTAAGAGTGGTAAGGTTGGTGAATTAATGGACAAAAGGTTCGGGTTTATTGTTCTACTCTGGACTCAGTAACACTGTGAAACCTGTTGTTATACATTAACGTTTGCCTCATTTCAGCAGATCGACGTTTAACACATATCTGACATGTCCGTGTTAGGCTTCAGTTTGGCTTCTTTTGGCTAACCACTGTAAAAGAAATAGTTTTACACAAGCATGTGCTTAGCGAACAACTTTCCTCGACTAGTTTAAGAATGTGGATGAGTTCCGGGTTAGTAAGTTTAGTAATATAACAATCTTAACGGAAAATACCAATATAATGAGTGAGTAGGGGTAAATTCACTTAGTTCGGTTTTCAACCGCAGAATTATTTTCATACTGTTTTTTTGCTAAAGACCAAAAGGAAATCAAATACAATGCACACAGCTGACATCTACTGAATCACTCAACTACCGAAGGTTTATCATGAATTGATCTGTTGTGCTTGACAACGTAGATGGTAAAAAATACCAGCTACACTCGGTTCACTGAACATAATCATGAATGGATGCATAGTGAACCGCTTTTCGTTCGTTCCGGTATTAATGTGTTCAGCTTACAGAACACAAAACGCGTCAAAGAATCTTTGATCTGTCGGCATCTGTCGGCTATATCATTTCACAAGCGGTTTTGAGACCGTAGCAAGTAAGATGCGGGTCAAACAGGCTGGAACAGGCCATTGACACACTTTGTCACAACCCATCGATTGAACAGAAACCGTAAAAACAATGTATAATAGTTTTTAAGTTGCCGACGGTGGTGAAGGCCAGCTAGGTAGTAAATCACGTCTCGGATAGATAAGCCGTAAATATATCCACAAGTCAAAGATGACAGAAGGGTAGCGGGTATGTCAGGAGCAAGTAAATTCACCCGACTACATAGTATTCATTCGCACAAACCAGGTACCGGCACATATTTACCAAACCAGGCCTATTTCTTGCAAAGAGGCATCATGTTAGCCCCCTACTTTTCACTTTGCCTCTGTTACTACGTACTGTCCCGGATTATTTCTTTCTTAACTAGAAATTGTAACATGCATGCCGGCTGTCTTTAATGTGGTTGTCCGTTAAGCCTGCGGCCAAACTATAGGGGGAACGTAGAGACACCGGGGGACAGCGTTCTTCTGAAGTAGGGGGTTCCATCAACAATCCTGTAAAAGGAAACAACAAGAAACAAGCATGAGCCAAAGGCCCAGTAAGCCATGCACACGACTTACACAAACGATAACTAAAACGGCGCCGAAAACACAGCAGCACGCCCCGCCACACAATTCAAATTCAGCCTGTGCGCACTTGCTAGTTTCAACCGCACGTTACAAACTTAAATACCTTTATATTCACAATATACAAACAAACCCGGGGGATCTACCTAACCAGTACTGACCAACTGGAATATGAGGGGAACCATTCACGTGGGACTCTGACGCACACCAGATATTTTGTTTGTGGACAAAATTACAAATAGTCCAACACAGACCACTCGTAATGACATATACGCACAGACTTCCTTCGATTTTGATGATTGCAACAGGCTTTTTCAGGAAACGGGTGCTGCCAGCTAGTCACATTGTTCATGACGTAAGAATTTTTATGTGATGAGCTACTTTAAATTGAACACTGGAAATTAAATATTGTGAATCTGGTCGATCAGGTGGAAATTAACCATTTCTGTTGATGATATCAAGCTTTCCAAAGATTTTGATAAACTATTGTGATGAACATCTACCCACAACTGTTCAAATGTTCAGGGTATAGCATTCAGGGTTTCAAAGAAAAAGCCTTGCATTAGTTTAATGCTAAAATTACCCAGAGTTAATCTAACTAACCTGATTCAGTAAAATTTGATCAGAAATGTTAAGCAACAAAAAACACGACAATTCAGCAGGTAAACCGCTTTTACTATTTGGCTTCGAAACAATAAAGCGCTGGTCATTTGGTCAACTTATTACCGATATGTAAATCCTTAGGCGAACTATCGAAAAATGTTCAATAGGCAAGACAACATTAATAAGATATAAAATGAACCTTTTCTTCTACTTCTAAGTAGACGTACTGTTAGAGGATTTACTCCACTTGGAAGGTTAATGGCTTAAACCTTAGTTCATTATCTGCTTTGTTGAAGAATTGTACTTTTAAGTAACACCATAGCTCCAGTACAGATATGTAGAGCAACAACAGGCTGGCAAATGGAACAGTCAGCTGTAATAGTCTAAGCAACCAAACGACAAACCAGTAAGGGCATAATAAGACTAGAAAGCTATAATTATAAAGAACATGTATGAAATTGCACATAGAAATAAAGTAGAAGACGTACTGAATAGAACTAAACGACTTGCAAACAAGATGAAGCTCGATACATTGAAAATATAACCACATACGAGGAGAGAAGGTCAGAGGGTTGAATCCGAAGATATCGAACAAAACCTTTTGCAGGCGTCGTGGATGGCAGGTTACTGGACTTTGGAAAGTCGGTAGTCAAAAGCTGAAGAAAAAATGAGAGTGGAGAGATGTTACGCGGAACCTTCTGTTCATTTCTCCAGTAACCAGTAGGACTCAAAATGTTTGATCTACTAAAAACATAGATATAAATAATCTCACTAAAAATAGGGTATGAAGACATATAAAAAGTGAATCCTCGCAAAACGTTTATTTGCAAAGCCTACAGCTAAATAAATCAAACTTAACTTAGTAAGTTCATGTATGCAGCCACCAATATAACTCTATGTTCACCACTATTTTCTTTTCGAAATGACACAGACTAAACACCAGTTTTAGTGAGCTTTCTTGACTGTCCAATGATTTAAAGAGTGCTGCCAATTTTTTGATGTAACATGATTTTAACTGTTATTTAACTGAAATATGACAGTGACGTCATATTTGGCACACATTTGGTCGTACACATTTCTGGCAATAGTGCGCCACATTTAAATAATACAGTGACTCAAGTTTTCTAAAACTTACAAGGGCTAGGGACAGCTGCTAATAATCAACGCGCCTTCATTGGTCACAGATGTTAGACCAGAAACATTTACTTGGAAATCCACTTCCCGAACCGACTGGTATTGGCGGATTTGCAAAGTGAATAGCAATTCAAGTTATTTCGCCCTAATGATAGCACGCACTTGACTAATAAAAAGTGAGCACCACTTGTTGTGCTCAACTCGGACGCCTCTTGTGAAGACAGTCCGAAGTTCAAATTTTGATCCTGACACGGATATAGACAAAGAACTTTCACTGAGGATGAAAGTATTCGAGTCAGGTGTATCCTTTTTAAGCAAATTAGCTAAAAGTCCAAGTGTACGCGAAGACTGTGCTGAAATGCAGACGATATTCCACAGTTCCCTTAATTAAACCGATTCAACCTGTTTAGTACATTATCGCTTGAACAAATGAAAGCGCTACTGTTTCGCGAAGTAACCTTGATGAGATACCAATGGTCGGATAGCTGAACATAGAATAAGTTGAGGTCCACAAAATTTACAGTGAAATTATCCAAGGCATCGAGAAAATAACTTACAAAAATGCATGACAAACTACGGTTCAATGGTGTTACGAATATCACAGCGTAATGTAATAGATATCAGAATGTTAGGCTGAACTGAAGTTCAGTGATTTAAATTATTGGAAATTGAACAACACCCATATCCGATCGCAGCCCACGCACTCAATCAAGCCTTTCGGCTGGCCCATTTCGGAAGAGGGCGCTAGACTCGAGTTATGCTGTAATTAAACTTCAGTAGTGCATATCCTTGTCCAAGTCGGAATTCACACCCAGACACTCGTGTTTTTAATACTAGCATGTTAACTACAACATCGGCAACCCCACATCACGTGGGATCAGTCAGTTATATATAAACGCTCAACCACAGCCTCGTGTGTATAGTGTTCAGACTGCCTGGTCGTTTCGATAGGAGACATAGTAACTGTCCTGTTAATTCCTATCAATAATCCTGCGATCAGGAACCTCTAATTTAGGCTACGATCGCGGACTTCATCAAACCAACTGAACAACATATATATAGTTCGGACTGAATTATGGGGATGTAGATTATTTCAAATTCCGGCTTGGATAAAAATATGCACTATTTTTGAACTCAGATAACGGCAAAACTTGTGTCTGGCTCTTCTTTCCGAAATGAATCAGTCGAAGGGCTTAGATAATTCGAAAACCAGCGTTTAGACGTGAATGGTGTTCAGTTTGAAATATTAGAATGTCAACTGAATTTAATAAGAATATTTCCTTATATTACAGCCTCCGTATTGTATCAAACAGTGTAACGTTCAAAATATATACAACACTACTAACTTAATCCACAGGATGCGTGTAACATTTTCTTCACTGGCGCATCTACTGTAATTTAGGATTCAAAATGAGACACCATAAAGTCTGCGAGCAGAATCCGTCCAGGGACCTGAGTCATGTTAGCGGTTCAGACACTAAGTTACATCGATGTTCGGTAACGTTCACATGTGTAAGCAGCACTTCTCACAAGCTGAGTGACGTTCATATGATAGGTGTTTTGATTGGTAAATGGACTTGTTGCCTGATATTCAAGGACATTTGGGTGAACATGTTCATCACACACAATATTACTTTGTTATGCTCTTAACATTATGGTCTGAGTGTTTCTACCAGTGATGATGACACTCAATCTATTAACTGATATGATACTTAGCTGCTGTCAAGCAGTAGTTACGAGGGAGTCAAATAGTAATGCCAATGTTTTTAATTCTGGTGAAGTTTTTCATAAAATTACCTGAATTTTTTCCATGTTATAAATGACTATATCATTTACGTTATGTGATAGTTTGTTTCTTACACTTCATGTTTTTACACTCACAAGGAATTTCAAAATGGCTGCCCCCGTACAGTTGCGTCAAAAACAAAGAGCAGTGATTGAATTTCTTGTTGCTGAGGGGGAAACCCCCATGAACATTCACAGACGATTAACAAATGTGTTTGAGGACAATACTGTAGATTATAGCAATGTATGCAGGTGGGTTCGTCGTTTGAAGGATGAAAAGGTGGGAACTATGAGCGTAGCCGATAAACCCCGTTCTGGCCGTCCATCCGCGTCTGTCATGGCGACTGTCTTTTGGGATGCTCAAGGCGTCATTCTGCTTGATTTCTTGCCTAGAGGAGAAACAATAAACTCTGACGCCTACATCGAGACCCTGACGAGGCTCAGAGCAAGAATCCAATGAGTGAGACCCGATTTGCCAATCCGCAAAATCCTCCTTCTCCAAGACAATGCTCGACCACACACAAGCATCAAGACAAGGGAGACAATCGTCTCATTCGGATGGACAACTTTACGGCATTCTCCATACTCACCAGATTTAGCGCCTTCAGATTATCATCTCTTCGGCCCCATGAAAGAGGGTTTGAGAGGCAAACATTATTCCAGTGACGAGGAAGTGAAAACCACAGTGAAGAAGTGGCTCAAAGAACAGACAACAAAATTTTACGAGGCAGGGATACATGCGTTCATTCAAAGGTGAAACGTTGCTATTGAGCGTAACGGTGACTATGTTGGGAAGTAGGGTTGTGATCCATAGAGGACCAGCTTTATTTTGATGTATAATACATGTTCCTGTGTTGGTAATTATACCTGTCCGAAATAAAATGGCATTACTTTTTACTCCCTCTCGTATTATAAGCCTGACCACAGTGTGGTCACGTAGCGACCGATGAGTCGCCATAAACCAAGGTGAACTGCAGTTGCTTCTTTCATCTTATGAATGAAATCGACCGTTTGAGATCTACGGGCAATCGTTTAAAGGCAAATGTCAAACATTTAGAAGAGATCACAACAATCAAGTGTTCATTTTAGTCAAGACATCTATTAGTATATCAGTGACATTGATTTTGTGTCATTTGAAAGCAACTAAAGTTAAATTGGATGCATGACACTGGGCGGTTCAAACCATAAACCCGGGCGTGTGTCAACCGCACAGCTGCATTCAGTCATCCGGGATCAGTGTACAATGTCGTGTGATCCAACAGACAACAACACTACGTGACCTAGTTGTTTGCATAACAAAACCTAGAGCGGTTCAATATTTCGTGATCTAGCACCGGAAGAGATTCGGACCTAAAGAGACTAAAACGATTACTACTTAGCTCCTATGTAATAACTACTAAGGATGAGAACCAAGCTTCCGGTGACCTGTGACAAATTAAATAATAAAATCTGGCTCACGGTCGGAGATTTTTGAGTTGTGAACAATCCCATCAATTTGATAAGGAGTACGTTTGGTTGTCACAACCACCAACTAATCATCTTTTTTATTGAGAACTATGCATTCTTCTCTTCTACTGATTACAGTCACGAATTAATCCGTGGAACAGGCCTTGATATGCTCAAGTAAAACGTCCGGGTACATCATCAACCTCGAGGGAATATCTCATACCTAGTGAAGTATGTGTGGTGTATTTTAAACACGTCTGTGAGTAAATAACATTATGACCTATTAAACAGTTACTACGTTGCTTCAATGCCTACTTTACTAATGTACAGAGACCAGTCTTTATATCTTGTGCTTAATGGATTATCGTTGTTTATACCAGCAATATGCCACAGCATAAGGCATGCTGACCGTTAGACATACAATCTCGGTCTTTTAAGGACCACAAGACCTAGACCCCTATTGTCGCATCAGTGAATCATTCCATTCGAACATGTAAACCATTCCTGAGATGATCCAATTTATATCAGAGCGTTTTGACTCCTGCTAACATTTCTGTCTCCAGTGCACTTTATATTGCATCAACTTACACAGAATCACGCAGAGTCTACACAGAATCCATTAACAAGGCGAACAAAAAGCCGTTCAAATGTGAAGACTGGCAGATAAGCATATATTGCATATTAGCTAATCAATACGAAATTTTCAATTAGATGAATCGATTTTTATATCAAACAAACAGGGGGTGGCTAGTGAATGAGTGGGTTAAGAAAAATCACTGGATCAGGTTCACTAATAACTGTCTGACACTGAAACTAACCTGGGCACACTACCTTAAGTGTGCTAGTGATAACTAAGCAGAAAATACGCAAATTTAACATTTTCGCATTCTAAAACGCTCGTTCAACTTTTTAGAACAAACTAACGATTTTAACCAGAATTGACTATCCTTAAGTTTAGGAATACTTGAATTCCATGTCCGCTTACAAGTGCTGTCCACTGTTTGTTTTCAAACGCAACTGATCATAACCTACCATGAATAATTCGGTGACCTGGATAACGTCTGTTGTACACCTGTTCTGGTTTAACTGTTATGTTCCTGTTCGCGCCTGGAGAGCTGTAGAAAGTTAACATAACGTAAGGCCAATTGACAGGCATGAATGACATAATGTCAAGTAGATGAACTGTAATCAGTCAATCACTCTGGACCAAAATTCGTTTTCGAGTCGGCATCATAACCACAAATCCATCACGGGTCCGGAGTAACCGTTCTTTGGTTTCCTTCCAATGGCAGTCAAATAGCAGCAGGAGAAGGACTAGTGCGTACAATGTACCAAGACAGTAAACGAAGATTAATTGCCAAAACAGTTCAACAACTGTCTGTGTGTATATACACTGTGTTTGTATATGTCGGTGCATGGAAATGCTACTGGTTAAATGTTGCAATTAATCAACTGCCTGGGTCTGAACGAGGTCATATTGAATGCGTTTGCGCTAGTGTACGCAGTATTTTGTGATTCGTGTATACGTTCGTGCTTTGTTCTGTCTGCGATCGTGTTTGTGTGTATATGTGTGTGAACGCCGTGAAACGTTGTGCAGAAAAGACCAAAGAACAACGGCTAGTGGTCAGATCTATGGCGTGGGTTGGTCGTGCATGATTGCAAACCAAGGTCTGAGCAAGCTAATATCATATCCACTACCGACCGTCCAATCTCGGTCTATGCTGGGCGTGAAAATAATGCACCTGTAAATGTATTTCCAATTTCACATGAGGTAACTGATAGCAAAAGTTTTAATCATTCACTTCAAAATGATGTGGTTGTGGATTGACGACGCGGTCGATTACTCATCTACTGATTAAACTGGAGTTTCTATGTTCAAGTTGACTGAAAGTTGTAAGCGGCAACTGGGTTGCATTTGAAGTGTTTACGGTTGTTATAAACGAACCTAAACTAGAAACTGCAACGTCATGTTACTCGAGGTGGAACTTAAAAATTCACGATATTCAAACATCGATTAACGTAGCAATAACATTAAGTAATAATTGGTAAGTTAATTAATCAACTAACTTATTCCAGTATTCCGCTTCTGCTGGACTCAACAAATTCCCGTGGTCCATTGAGCATAACAGTGCATGGTTGTCGTTGGTCTGGTTTTTGAGCAAACCCATTTTTGCAGTACAGGAATCTCACTAGTTAAACCACAGAGATTTCCGTTGCCGGCCTACACAAGTAATTGCCGGAACATTTAGAGCGTTTAACACAAAGACCGAACTCCAGCTTGATCGATAATTTATTGCTGTCTAACTCTAGGCGCAAATTTGTCCAGGAAAAACTGTCCATCTTAGCCACAGCTGGCCTTATTGAGCTAGTAAGATGTGTGCATGCCAACAAAATGAAAGCTCCATTCATGGGACGTGAATTATAGGTTCTTGTCTGCATGCATTATGGAAGCACTGAAAAATTCATCAAGTGGGAATTCTCAAAACAAATTTTTTGGTGGTGAGGGATTAAATGCAATAACATTCTTATATAATGTCATGAGGCAATATTCCGAAGTGACGTTTCATTACCTGTTCAGCTCATGTCTGGTTTCATTAGGTGGGGGCGGTATGAATGACACTTAACCCCAAACGTTTGCCTAGAGTTTGAAATGTCTACCATTTGGTACACCCATCATAAAAGTACTGTTAAAAACGAGTTAATCCCAAACGACGCCGGCTGTTCCAAAATCTCGTTATTTTATTTACGTTACAGGCGTTATTAGATGAGACGTTGGAATTTTCGTGGGCTGCAGGACTGAGTGAAATCTGATATCGCGGGACTTATAAAAACATATTTCGGACAACGATATTTTGCGTTTTTTTAAACACTGAAGTTCATCTATACATACTATTAAGAAGCGTCCCACGTAAACTCACACTGTGTGACATATTCTTAAACAATAGTCAAAATGACTAACACAATACGGTAAAGACTAGCCTACATAAAACTTTAATAATACTCAACTAGTGGATGGTCACCAAACTGCCTGCTACCAATGAAGAAAGACTGCCGTGTGGTTACGGGTGAAGCAATTCAGATGAATACTTTTATGATAAACAATCCTGGATTTAAAACATCCATTTAGCCAAAACAGAGAGAAGATATATATCGCGAGATGTTAACATTTTGATTTACTATCATCAGTCGCCAACGTAAAACCAGTAAATTAACATCTCGCGATATACTTCTTCTCTCTGGTGTGTCTAAATTCTGGATTTATCAGGGCATATATATTCGGACTGATTAGTTCATGAAGTTATTACTTCTTACCATGCAAAGTAAAAAATGTGTGTGAACATCAACTTTTGTTCGCATTCTGTTCGCAGGGAGACAATAGAGGGTATCGTGATACAATTAATCACAATTCACTATTCCGTGCAACCACTTTTATGGCTCCGACGATCGCGGTAGAACGTAGTTCCGAATACCGTTATGTACCTAACAAAAATGCTGTAATGACACGGACTTTAAGACTGGAAACTCCAAAATAAGAGGCTATAACAAACCAAAATGTAATGATTTTAATAACTAATTAGACGAAAAATAATCAGATAATAAGCCAACTTAAAATTATAAATGTGCAGCTATCAAGTAAAACACTACCAGGTGGTGTATGCCTTCAAAATGGACTCCTCCGTAGTTTTATTTATATAGATCGGAAAAGCCGGCCCACTAGTCAAACCATCCATATTGTTGTGACCTTCATTTAGTTGCGGAAAACAGCCTCGATGAAGTTTAGGATCCAGTCGATCCGGAACAGACGTCGTTGCCACGATAACCAAACTGAGAACGTAAGAAAATTGGTTTTCTAAGTTAGTTTTGTGTAAAACGTTTTCATGACACTTTCTTCCAAACAAACATTTCACACCCGGTATCGTCCTTGATTGAAATAATCAAAGAAGATTAACTTGAAAACGGTTGCAACCCACAATCATTATTCTGCAAGCCAAGAATTTGCAATCAATAATGCTAACTGTGGTTAGGCGATTGATGATTAACTATAGTGAAACAATATGATGCATATAGTGTACGCGATATTAGTAAACTATTCTACACGACAACGATGCACATATTCATTTTGCTGAGTTTTATTTTGACCAATTTTGCATGTATATGAATGGAGTACGTCTGAGCAGAAAATTGAATATCCATTCTTCATGAATGTGTCTTAAAGTTTAGAGAGTGTAATGCACGAACTTAGTTAACTTATCTAGTATAGATAATGACGGGTTGTAGCGAAGCGAATTCTATGCAATCCAACTGAGACAGAGGGTATAATTAGCACAACTTCCGCCGATGTCTTTGGTTACGAAAGGGCTGAATCACTCAGATCATTCATCTAATACTTTGGCTGCAAATTTGAGAACAACGGCTTAAACGATTCCGATGAAAAACCACAGGATTAGTAGTTTACGGGTGCATGGTTGTATGTGCGAGCGCAGTAGGTCCATGCCACATATTGACGGTTGTACTATAGATAACTGCTTAGAATTTTCCGTTCTTACTAGCGAGCTGCCGACCGATCTGTCCAAGAACGAGGATATATTGCCTTCAGATATCCTGACTAAAAGCGTTTTGAAGAAGGCAGGTATCAAAGAAGATAATATTTATTTTGTTCATAAAGCCATCGCGTCCTCCTAGAGTTCATCTGACATCTAAGCAGTAGCATTATACAAATTGTGACTGTGCGTTGTCTGAACAGTATACATTGTCGCAATCTCATCTTGGAAATCTAGTGACCAGACAGGGTCCAGAACGTTAAGACATTTCACCAAACCAATGTAGACTGACCTGAACCAATGCTGATGTCCCAGCGGGTTCTTGGGTTAGCCTACATACGTAGATTAATCGAAGACCAAAGCTCATAGAAGCTGCTATATGACAGCTTACATGAACGAGCAACACGCTGGTTGCAAAATGTTTTACTTTTAGAACACTACTCAAGTGAGGCCTTTACGATGTATTATTGATCTTACAACACTTGAAGTGGCAGCCTTGAAGTGTCCTGCTGGAAAATTACTAACTGAAGGAGTTGTTGGGATTCAGCGAGCTAAATTCCTTGTCAGTGACGTCAAACTCATCGCAACCAACGGGACTACAATATCGTAGATCACAGTGGAGTGACTGTATAGGGTTCTATGACAAGTGAGGACGAGAATGTACCAGGCACCTCTGGCAGACACGTCATCAATACATCCAGAGGAAGCAGTCATTAGATAAATGAGTAAACCTCATTATATTTGGTCATTCGTATGAACCAACTAATAGACTACGTTCAACTAACCGCTTTCCCTTAAAACCACAGGTTATAGCAATCCTACATTTCTTGTCCTTTCCGTCTTTCTAAGTTCAACAAATTCTGAAGTTGTTTAAATTCTTAACTTCTGGGTTTTCCCAATCCTGACTAAAACTCACTAACAACTAATTGTAAACTTGAAATCCGTCCACACTCAAACTTCTATGTTTTGTTTCATACCCCCTCAAACTCTTGATACTTCTTTCGTCTTAGCTTAGACTCTCTCTCCATCTGCTTCTGAGGACGAGAATTTCATACTCACCATAGAGTACCGGAGGAAGCCTCATGCTGCTAAATCACAGTTTTAATTATGACGCCAAATACTTCGATTTAAACATTCATCACAAGTAGGTTAGTGATACTCTTCGTCCGAAGGTGTTGTGAACACAGCCGAGTACGCTGCGTCTTATTGAGAATGCATGATAATTCAAAACGGAAGCAAACAAAACATCTAACACTTCGTTAATTCCTCAGAACTTACAAACACCTACCACCTGATATACTGCAGGGTTGCTGTTCAGAAGAGCCGAGTTAGAAATGTAACGCCACCAAACCAAGATCGGGATGTTAGGATTGCCAAGAATTTCGGACAAAAGTGAGGACCTAAGTTGAGCTTGGTTCGCACCTGTTATCTAAAATTTACCAAAAGAACGGCTTGGTTTTCCCAGGGGTTATTTAAGTTTCATTGGTAATTAAAATGCCTTAGTCCGACAACCCATAAATCTATTAGAACCACACGGAACACCATTGGAGAAGTAACGAAGACAACAATCTCTTTTTCTAAATAAAAGTAATCCCCATGGGTACACTTGGTTAGTAATTTTGAGATCAAATAATAGGTATTCGGTTGTTCGCCAAGCCCGGTATTCAGATTATAGACATATCAGCAGTAAACTGGCAGAAATTACCGGGGTGTAGATGTGTGGGCTTATGAGTTTGTCGGTTGGTTGCTGGATTGGTGATTACAATCTACATGTTCAAACATCCCTACGCTGATTAAGTCACCTCTTTTTGTGACGAAGGGTTTGCAACCTAACTGGTGGGCTTGGCGAACACTCAACTGTCTGAGGCATTAACCGGAAATACTAACTTCGCCCATATTCTGGAAAACAGACAGTGGAGGGCAATGGATGAAATTTCCAAATAAACAAAAGCAAAGACGTATCCAGAAACTTCTGAATGACATTTGTTCAACCCCCCAAAAACAGTCTGTCGCACTTATGTTTGTCTTAATGCCAACAGCGTAATTGTAAAACCAAAACTTACCGCACCCAAAACTCAACTATCCTGCAGCTGATAAAGAACAGTAGTCTGTTTGTCCTACACGGTAATCCAAACATGTTTGTTTACCTTGTGTTCAGTAAAATTTTGTGGACAACCTTTGTTAATATACATCTACAAATCATCTTATGAATGACCTACGTAAATATCTGATAGAAAAATCTATATCCTGAAGCCACAGGTAACCGAATCACGATCAAAGGTGGTAGGCTAGAGAATGTTTGAGGTGATACATAATTAAGATATAATTACTGATTGCCAAAAATCCTAGTAATTAAACAGGTCCAGTTCCTTATGGTACAATCAGACTTCAACGGGGCTCGATTCACCGTGTAGCCCCTCTCACCATTTATGTAACAATATACATCGTGCAATAAAAAAATCTGAAGGTAATGTCGTTCTCAAATTAAAAATTGCTTACTAGTCACACATTTTTATTAGATGTGAGTTTTCAACTGTATAAGTTTCATCATCCGATAGAAGATAACAAGAACTTTCCAGTGATATTCGTTCCAATTCACTGAAATCGTCCCATATAGCAACAATGAAAATAAATCTGAATGGACAAAATCTGTGACATTAGAGATATCAGTTTTACCACATTTCTAACCTTCATTAATGAGAATCATAGACTAGAACAAAGATATCGTCTAGATAATTTACCTACCAACTCAATGCAAGCAGAAGTAAAATCTGTAATTGGATGAACAATTCTATATGTGAAGTTTCGTTATAAACATCAACAGAAAATAAATTGGACTGCAGTTGATATTCAAGATTTCTATCTTCAGAATGTTACAGTTGATAAACGATATCCAACGAACCACCATATAGTCCTTGTCAGTCGAGCGTCAGTATTAGTTAGACTAAAGTTTACTCACATATTTCGATTGTCTATCGATTTCCGAATTACATGAATAAATTAATTTAAAAAAACGTGATGTCTGATTGAAATAAATGTGGACAAAAAATAGCCATACCGCTTTGAACGCTCAAACTGACAGCGATAAACCTTTGAACAAAAACTATCAGAAATCCGTACAATATGTTTTAACCCTCTTGGTTTTCTAGACATTTTAGGTAAGAGGTGAATTATGTGATTTATGGATCCACGCAAGATTCAGACAATATTGCTACTATATCGCCCACCTTTCCTGAAAGAAATTTGCGCACACTCCAGGGACCCATTAATTCAACATTGCGATCGATAACAAACTGTATACGTTTGTAGCAACAAATAGATTTCAGTGATAAAAAAGATTTTTAGTGACAGGCCATTGAAGTATGATCCATCTACCTGTAGCTGTTCAAGTAAACCACAAAGGCTTCAGTTTGACCACATTTCCTGTTTCTACGGATGCTTTTAAAATAGTAATATATCTGATTGTCTAACAACCATGAAACGTCGCTGAATGATAAGTGTATTCATTAAGTCCAGTTGAGATATAAGTACACTACTGCTGACTCCCGAGCCCTAAGGGTTAAATTATTTGTGTGGAGTAACTGTGCGTAAACGTTCGGCAAATACCTATCTTCAACAATTTCTACAGCCAGAATTCTGCCACTGAGATATTGGTATCGGCAAATCGTGACTCCAAAGAGCGACCAAATTCACAACCGAAACTGACAAATGGATTAGTTCCAACATATATTGACTAGAATCCAAGAATTGAATGTCGTCAGCGCTGAAACTCTACGTGTAAATGTTAGTTGAGATATGCGTTTGAACCGAAAGCATTAAAGTAAGATACCTTCACTCATTATACGCAAACCCTTAATGAAGAACTTGGTCGTGTTAACCTACTTTGAGAAAATTCAACCCAAAAGGGGATAATATAGTGTTAGACACATTTCGTAATTTAAAAGTCCAGTCATGAAAAATCGGAAGTTCGGCTGAACTCGAATCATCGACAGAAACAGAATGTTAAGACGCGACAAGTGCTCAACCATCTGAATTGAGCGTATGCACCAAGAACCTAGAAATCATGCATTTGGTCCCCGCTACTCGTTCGTCCCATTGTATCACTTGGGATCCATAGAAGGAATCAGGATAGTAATTACCCCAGCAGGATTTTTCAGGCAGTTTATTATAGACTCAGCCAGCACCTTTGATGAAAATGGAAACTATGACACATTTATAACGTATTAGGTTAGGTGAGTAACTGGGTTCAACGTTGACATTCTCAAAACGTCGATGTAGCTGCGAGGTCCGGCTAGTCTAACACTTGTGACCTATAGGCCTTCTGTTCAGGTCGATGGTCCCTGTTGGTCTGAAGTCCAGATTTTTTACTGTTTAATCTGTTGTGAACCAAGTGAGCTCGAAACGGTACACAGAGAGCCTCCTTTGGTCAAAATTTACTTCACAACTTATTTAGAGAGTATGGTATCGATGATGAAGATATTTCACCTACAGAATATTTAAGTTACTTTAGTAGACTCATTAGTCGATGTAAAGTGAGAAATACAAATTATTTTTTTCCATTAAAGTAGCTAGGTTCTACCTTGTGTACGTACCTCACACTCAGGTGTCACACGCCTTCCACATAGCATTTAGTTTCAGTTTTGCTATAATTTTCGGTACATTAATTAGGCATCTAGAGATTAATATTCGTTAATCCAAAGTGTCAGTGAGCTTGTACACTTTAATTTAACGTGGGTGTAATGGGGTACAATTCCTGAGTTGTTATATAGACAAAACATCCCTCGCAACCAATCTGTAATAACTCAGAGGGAAACAGAACAACAGAATTCAGGTAAAGTTAGCTTCAGAAAGTTATGACACTCCACCAAAATCGGCAGCTTCGTGGACTTCCCTAAGATGCACTCCTCAAACTTTTAAACCACTGACTCTGTTCACAGGTCAATAACAGTAGTTACCGATAGCTGGGTTTTTGATATCGGAGGCGCTGTTGTCGACAGTCGCAGAGTTCCTGCACTCTTTATCAGCCTGACAAGTTAACTACTTCAAATTTGGGTTTATTGGACATAGATATCCAAGGGGTTGTGCGTGATCAACCTTCTACCTGATTGGCAGAGCACAGTTTCCACTTTGATAATCACATCTAGCAGATCTACGCATGTTCGGACCAGCACGATAAACTGTAACGACTAGGGCTTCTGGTCAAACGATGGTCTAACTTCAACAACTTATGGTGGCAATACATCAAATGAATGTCTTCTTGCAGCTACATCTTTGCCGCCCCCTTTGTTGAACCCACAGCCTAAATGAAGTGTAACGTGATAACAATAATCCACCCTTGTGCGTCAGCTAAAGCATGCTCACTCCTTCAAAAGTCAAAGAATGTATGGACCTTCCATCAGAATACACTGTATGAATTTCTTTGTCATCAACCTGTAATTCTGCAGGTAATCAGCAATTCAGCACAGATCCTCACGTAGTCATAGAAAACAAGCACTGCACGTCGGATGACGATTTATGACCTCCTGTTGAAACAAAACCGCATGAATAAGAAATAACGTCTCCAACATCTGTAAGGTCACTCGAAAAAATGGGACAAATTTCGGCTGATAAGCACGATTGGTCACACGTAAGCTAATTACCATGTATGTCGATATTGATTAATTCGGCTCAACTGTTCAGTTCTACAGGGTAACGAGCACGTTGACTGTTTAGAATGGCTAAAGTAAAGTAAGTGATTGGTAATCTTGGGATTTGACAAGGGTTGGGGTGAACAGTTTGTGGTGCAAAAATGATGAATATCTTGCCAGGTAGTGAAATTTAGATAAACTAGCCATAGAAATAAAATGTGTTTGTAAATGAACGCTGAATTGATGGTTTGGTGGACGACCTTAGGAAATAGGATATAACTGATAAGAACATTTCACAGTACCTTCCGTGTAAAAATCTTAAATATCTGCATGTATAGCCTAACTATGATAAACAGTAACGGTACACCACTTGGTTTCATTCCATCTATAGCAAAAAGCGTTATTGTTTATTAAATTTTTAGCGTTCTGAGATAAGCATAGAGAAACCGAACGAGACACATTTGAATCCATCGACGTAATCCTCAAAGCACAATACAAAGTAATGACAGTACTCACACAATCACTATGCACCATCAATCCAATAAGCAGCGCAGTCCTCGTTGTTGAACATTGATAACAACCATTGATTTTTTCATTAGCCTTTTCAACTAGCTGCACTATTCACCTTAAATGCAATATCTTGTTTCAGACATACCTTAGGGAAAGACAGACCTGACAGAAATTGGACGTTACCTGTTTCCCTACCAGCTTAAATTTACATGTGTCTCGCAGTTGTTGGATTTAATCTGTGCTTGTTTGCAAATGACAGTTTCATGCAGGTTTACGATGTACCGTTCGGTAACTCCAATACTCGAGCTTCACATATTATCACAGAAAGTAAAACTAGAGATTTAATATGAAGCGGAGTAGTCCATGTCTCTCATCCATACTAGGTTCACAAGAAAAAATGATGGCTTGCTAACGAGGGTCAAAATGCTATGTAAACTGATGAGTGCCTAATCTGTAAGTGCTTCCAAGCAGTCGAATGTAAACCAAGACCAATTAAAACTTCGTTCGGTTGGTTGTTCGCTCTATGTTCTGCTGATACGATCAACGAAATAAATTGACGTATTATTGAAAACACTTCCCGGCACCGCTTAGTTTGCTCAATTTACCGGTAGATGTGTTCAAGTTAAACCATAAACCATCAATGGTACATAGAATCTGTCATCTCTTTGCTCTTTTGTCACAACAATACAAAAGAAGTAGCTAAACAAAGGTTTGCTTTATCGCCTAACAGGAAGCATAACGCCATTACTTTAGCAAGTCCAAAAGGCTTTCAGAATTCTATAAACAGTGAGGAAATACTCGACCGTTTTTGCTGGCCGCATTCAGTATGTGTGTATGTGTACAGATGCACATTCTTCAGCAGAGGGAAAAGTATTACGATATCAGCAACGACAAACGTATGACACAAAGGTGTGTGGCAAATGAACCTGATATGTTCAAGCCAACCATAGATAGGTAATTGCAAAAGAAAGGTTGATCACTGTTGACGTCGCCGACGATTTCTTGCAACCGCCCACTTGGAAGCTAATGGTGAATTAACTTATCTAAAAGTATTCTCATACAAACGTCACAAACTATTTCTTTGTTTCACAAAAAACAGTGGCTTTCAAACCTGTAGTGCTGTTGTAATCTAAAAAATGCAATTTCAGTTCAGTTTTGAATGTTTCCGTGAATGCTTATTTTTAACAATGTGGCTAATCTGCAACAGTGATGCTTAATAAATTTTGTACGTTTCGGTTTGTTGTTTTAATAATATTGTGTTGAGTGCTTCCGGAATGACTCTGACCCTATTGTCTTTGACTGACTAAAATAAACTTTTCATGTATTTGAGTAAGATAATAGCAGAGATTTTACAGAATGTGTTTACAATCGATTGTAGCATGACGCCTGTAATCTAGTTCACATTGATATAGGAAAGTTAGCGCTTTAAAACAATTTCAACTTATTTTAACACTTAAAAATAGGGTTATATCGACTTGCACAAACTACAACAACAACACGACAACAACAACATTTCTGTATGGTCAGCAGATATTCAATATGTATGTTATTCCGTAGACGAAAGTTGGAAGAACTGCATTTGCGTTCAAACCTTGAAAAGGAAATCATTTTAAATGCCATACCATTAGCAGTACTTATTATCTTGTTGTTGTACACTACGTTTTCCTTATTTTACATGAACAGTGTGTATATAATTGTTTCACTGTTCTCAGTGCAAGTAACGTGCTCCTCAATATGGGCAGAAAACAAGGGCTTACTGGGGTTGAATGGCGAATTTTTTTTCATTGGCAATGTCGCTGCTATCAGTGGACCTTTAGATGATCAAGCAGAAAGTTGTTTGTGATATCCGATGACAATATGATTTGGATATTATTCCAGTTTTGGACTGTCCGAAACCTCATATGTTATTTATGCTGGTCGGAAATAATTTAGGCATATCTGAATGCGTCTTCATTCTGTGGTTCAGTGTCTACTTAGAAGACCAGGATGAATCAGTCAAAAAACTCATTTCACACGTGTTATACACATGAACAATGCTCAACTATCTGCTTTAGGTGATAAGTATCTAACGATCAAACTAATTCCATTGGAACAAAAGTAAACCGGTTCATTTGACTGAATTTTCAGTGTTCCACTAAAGTTCACCTTCGTATTGAGGTATTCCCTTCACTAGTTTATATTATCGAATGACTGAAGAGACCTCCCATTATTAGTATAACGGCATAAGTAGCCCAATTATCTCTTATCGTTTAATAAAAATACTATGTTAATCGCCACTGTGTATGCTGTATAATAACGTGCCCGGTTTAATTCAATACAATGATCATGTGGTCACTATCATGGATTTTTTAAACAACATCATACTAGTAGTTGGCAGTGATGTTCAAATGCCATACAACCAGTTTAAGAAACACAAAGATCTTAGCACTGCCTCATGACGCTGACCCCCAATCCGACAATATATAATAAACAGAATGAAAACAAGCTATATGTCAACAAAAATCTTAGATTTATAATTAAAAAAGAAAAGAATGTACGTATTTATTGAAATTGTCATGTAATAACTCAGGCAGTCAGTGTCAGCTTACTTCCATTCTGTAAAAAGCAACCTGGTTTTCAATGAGATTATAGCCATATTTACCGCATTCATAGAACTATTGTTCCTAGATAGGTCAGCTGATCAATTAGGCAGTGTGAAACGTTTATCATCGGGCTAACCAATCTGAGATTTAGTACGATAATTTCAGATAGCGTGAGTGATAAACGGCAGACTTTAACAACTGGAAACCCTCTGGTTTCTTTGGGTTTTCTTGATACTACAGCGAAATGTCGAAGCAAAACATTAACGATACTGGTGAAACGACAGCAGTCACAATAATTGAAGTTACATCCACTCGAATTGTACTCAAAAAACATGTTGGTTAAAACAGTCCATAGTTAACTCATTTCTCTCGAATCGTTTCGAAACCTAGGTTCTATAACGTATTTATCTCCGACGATTTCTAAACAAAGTGGTTTTTTAGTTCAAAATTCAGGAACGTGTTGCTACAACTTCTCACTTCATTCCGGTAAAATTATTGTCTTTTGCCTTCACACCACGAACGATAATATCACTCACCCTTAGAGCAACTGCAATAAAATATTCATAGAAGTTGATAGGAGGCAAGAGAGTATACTTTTAATATGTTAGAGATTATATCTGAATAAAGCATTTTAATTTAACACTTTTGACACAAAAGTGATCATACTGAGTGACTGATAGAACGAAAGTACTAAAAAGTCATATGACGGAGCTCAATGTTTGATGAATAACGCCGGCATAGAACTAGACATGTACACTTGCTAACGCAAGTTAGTCGGTTCACATATATACTGTATTTTGAATCACTCCTAGTGTTGTTTCAACCTCCACATATTATCGATCTGTATGCCTGTAATAAATGTCATTTTGATAAAAAATGAAACAGATTCAAGTCAAATTTCCCTGGATATCTGTTCACACTGCACAGTCTAATTGCGGCCAAAGTGAGGCGCAGTTCAGAGGATTGCAGTAACAGCTTATTTCCGTTCAAGTAAGTGTATTTCCCATAGGAGACGTAGAATATAACTGCCTCAGGGAAATATATCAATTTTCTAAAAATACTGGTCATTTGAATTTATTTCACTTAACTGTGCGCATGTTATACAACGTTGTGGCTAATACTATCTTGTTACCACTTCACATACTTACTAAATATGAGGAACTTCCAAGATAGTGATTGATGATTTGAAGTGTGAACACATTACTGTCTAGTTCGTTGTCACCCTGGATAATGCGCACATACAGAGGATGCGTTTTCTCCTGGGGTATGAGCTGGTTCCACCTTAAACTATTTTCGTTTATAGCTATACTTCTTCTAAATATATCTGGAGTGCATATCACACAGTATTTTTATTGGCGTTTTCTGAATTTGTTTTCAAAATGAGCAGTACTAACTAGAAGACACGGCACGGAAACGAGTTCACATCTGACGTACACTTTTCACCTATGTATAATACACTCTTCTAGTTTACTGTTTAAACTCGTCAAGGAGGCAAGTCTTTTATTAACTCTGTTGTAATCCGCTTGGCAACAAATGTAATGTGAGCTGAATACAATTTTTCAACAATTTCTCTGAAAGCGTTTAAGTAATCCGTTGTTAGCTCTAGTTATTTGTCACCTGTAGTGGGTAGATTCTCGTCATAAATAAGCTCGTTCACCTACCTAGTTAGAGTTGATTCAACTTGCAATAGTAATCTTAAAGGGAAACCAGTAAATGCGGGCATTAGCCACGAACAGAAGGGATAGACGTACAATTTTGAACGATGGACTGTTTCATCCTCTGAAGTCAAGTATGCTTCATAAAATGTCATACGAACCCGCATTTGTGTGACGTTCGTAACCAAATAGCCGTGTTATTATATGTCAATATGGCGATCAAAATAAACCTCACCAGAGCAACTTTCATTATTGTACATACTTTACAGCAAAAGAAAAACCGTTTAGCCCGATATCTATAGTTAGTGAACCCTTGGTTGACCACAACACTATGAATGGGTGTCGGCGATCGATGTCGGCCTGAGACCAGAATTTAGACTTGGATCTACCAACAAGCTTCATGTCCTTTGATCTCATGCGCAATCATCACCACTAAATATACATCACAGCATGGCTTGAAAACTCTTGGTTACATTCACCCAATTCACCACAGCTCTGCAACTCCCTACACTTACTTGGCGCATTCTAACATTGTAGTGACTACAAACATCAAAGGACCGGGCGGAACTAGCTATGCACTAAAGCATGCGCGCATGCCGCGTTTCGTCAAACAAACCGCTTTTGCGGCGGGTAAAACACTGATGTGTCCGTACGTGTGTGTGCGTGTGATACCGAAAATCGCACTCCTCGTTCTCGCTTGCTCTGTCCTTGTCACCAGCACCGACGTCGCCGACAAAGCGTGGGTAGGATCGTTGAATGTATTGAACGCGTTCGTACCATCCTGATTAAGGTACAGACGCACATCGTCCAACAAAAACTGCTATCGCTTGGACCACCAAATGCTCAGTATACCAAACGACGTTTTTCTCGACTTTGCATTGGGTAATTCGTTGTAGGATTAGGGTTTATCATACAATTTACATCAGAATAATACGATACACTTTAATCAGTTAGACATGGAACAGCTTGATTAATTTTTTAATGGATGAGGTTGTATCTGTGCCGTTTTTCTGTAGGCATCTGGAGAGTGATTATATGCAAAGCAAGTGAGACGAACGCAAAAATTACAAAATGCTCAAAAGTCCAAATCGGTCGGTCTACATGGTGATGTCGTTCAAACCTACTTGCTTCATATGAGAGTAAAAAGGAGATAGTTAATGTACTAGTATTCCGAAGTCATGTGACATATGCATTCTCTTTCATACAAAAGAAACTTTGGAAACAAAATTTGGTAATGCTTAGGATCATCTACGGTAGCAAGTTAAAGCGAAGTAGAAATATATATCCCAGAAGAAATGGAAACAATTCAAAATCTCTTAAGCCTGTCATAAATAGTGAAGAAGTCAAAAAGCATTGTGTTTTAAAGGGGTTATCTTTATTTTCCCATGGTCAACTTTATCGTATTTTCACTGTCGAGATAGATAAACTTCGGAACTACGCACTACATTGCTGCAGTCCCTATTTCGTGGGTTGTGGTTACGCGTAACGTAAACTGGCTTTTCAGTATGGAACTTGCCCATCTGCCTTATAAGGATGTGCAACAATTTTCTGCCAGCTATACAGTATTGATGAGTGGTCAGAGATTTGGTTACTTTCAAGTTGACCATCACCCACAATTGGTCGCAGCCGTCGCATTCCCATACACTTTCCAGTCCACCCCCTTCGAAAAGAAGTGCCAGACTCGAGTTTCGCTCTTATTAGAGCTCGTCAGTAGTGTATGTCCTTGCCAAGGCCAGGACTACAACTCCGGTCACGCTTTCATGAAGCAACCATGTTAACCACTGCGCCATCGACCCCACATTAGGCACGATCGAATTACCACATGTGAACGCTCAAACACTTTTGCTTGTGAGTGATGACCAGATTGCCCGTTCGTCTGGATAGGAGACACATTTACTTTCTGTTAATTCTAACCGATAACCTCACGATTAGGATTTCCTAGACGGGTCAAAATATCCAATTTCATTAAACCTTCTAGTGCTTGCTTTCGGATGGGGTCGACTGTAAAGTCTATGGAAATGCGACAACTACGACTAATTGTGGGTGAGGTTCAATTTTCATTTATACAGTACTTTATCACTGGCATTTTTTCGTGGAACTCGTTGCTGAGCGAAACCAGCCTACAACCATGACGGGTGAACAAAATGCAATGTTGCAGAAATGATTTTCCTTCAGACTCATTTTGCCTGATGAGAAATACAAGCTTATGACCAGGTGGACAGCGGTGATTTGCGTGATCATAAAAGAAAATAATCTTACTAATTTCAGGTAGCTCAATGTCATATAAGCCTGTTTTAAAGCAAATCTTACCTCATTCACTATCAACATAAGGTGACCCAGGTTGTTATGCTGATAACACTGTGCTAGCATATCCAGTATTCTCTGAGTAAAGTAGTTCATACTGGTACAGCAAGTTATCCCAAACTGTAATTAAGTTGCCTAAAAGTGCTATTGGAAAAAGCAAGCTCGATGTATGGAAAACCTACAATTTCAATCATGACGATTACTATCAATGTAGACTGGTTATAAAATAGACCCTATTCCTCCTAATATTAAGATGGTTCCATATGACACATCGATATTCACAGTTGATTTGGTTTTCACCTAATGAAGTAAACCAAACTGCTCGTTGATAATGTAACAAATAAACACTTTAAGACTATTTTATGAAGATCAACTCGTACGTTGACATTTTCATCTTTCGGGCATTGAAATGCAAGTATATTTTCAATGTCTTTTGGCAACTTACTTCCACAGATTAAAGAGGCAACGATACAGTGTGATTTCTTTTGCCTTTTGGGTTTTAACACCAAAAGGCTATAAAGCTGCAAATCTAGTTAGAAAAGTGTACAAGAAAGAAAATCCTGTGCTAAAATCACAGCGCTAATTTAAAACGTATCTAACTTGAATCACTTTTAAGAACGAGAACGAGATACATCGTTGGTTTACAAATAACCGCGACTGGTAAAATGTATATTGCTATCAATCTTTAATCAGTGAGAGGTGGTTAACATATTAATCCAGACATATTGGACAGTGGTCATTTTTATCAGACTGATAGCATTTTCTGTATTAATAATTGATCTTTGACCATTAGCCAATAAATAATGAAATACAGTTCATGATAAAGTGTTTAAGCGTACGAACTTGTCAATCTGATAATGTAATAAAAAGGTCTACACGAACTTACCAGTAACGCCATTCAATCAACCTGAACGGTCGATATAGGCCTACATGTTTTAATGTCAGTATCTTCCGCTGATTGTCGTGTTTGGAGCTATGTATTTCATCCAAGCTGTAATCCATAATTTGCTCGTCTAACGGTGGAGAAATTTCACTAAGAACCTAAAGGAACGAAAAAATCCGTGGAGCTTCCAAAGTGATCATCTTGCACTCCATTCTTATTGGTCTGTTGAGTGAAATGATGTCCACTGCTTATTGGAAGGTTCCGTTGTTTGTAAAATAGCTGACCAATTAGAAAGATCCAGGTACGTTGTATATCAAATATACTACAAGCGTTGTTCAGCCTTGTGAGCTTAAAACATTGGCCTAAACTACTGGAACAACCATGGGAGACACATCTAGAGAAATTTATTGCGCTATTCAACGGCGATTACTCTGTGTTAGCCGTACAGCTGTTTACGTGCAACAGACCTAAGCCATAAATCAACAGAGACCATTACAGTGTTTTTGACAAGGCAGCTTACTTAGGTGTGTTGTACAGTCATTCAGACATAAACAGTCGGAGGTAACTGTAAGGTTTATTGCCTGTCGTTAGCCTACATTCATCATGATCGGTGAAGTCAGGTCAACATTACAGGGAAGCTTGTGGAACAAGCGAGTTCAGCAGTAAAAGTAGACTCTGTAAGAACACCATTCGGCTGGAACATTTATCCAAACATTCACAGTCCTAATTATGTATCATGACTTGCCTTGGTTTTGGCCGCCACTGAAAATAAAATAACAGTTCTATTATTTAAAACACTAAAAGTCAATCCGTTCAAAGTATAGTAGGATTGACCATAAATTCATAGAATTTCAACAAAATCGAATCGTTTACAATTAGTAAAAAAAACCAACAATTGAAACAAATATGGCTCACACATCAAATGGTGAGACATCCGTTTACTCCCCCGACTACCATTATAATATATTTTCTGTTATATGATGATTCCGGTCTACTCATTGTAACGTGAGCGTTTCCAAATGCCGTTGGGAATTTGTGCTTGCAAGATCTTTGTAAAATATTGAATTCCACTTTCATCTGCTTGGAAGCAGCTGAATAAAACACGGACAATTCGAAGCGGAACAAAGCTTTACGATGATGTTATTTTCACCTTAATCGTGAAGCACTGCAGAGACATCTGTTGGCCAACCTAACCAAAAAGTTCTTCAAACACACATGCGAAATGTACTTTGTAAGAAAGATGGTTGAGACATGCCCAGAATCAAAACATGCAATGTTAACTGTGCTTGTATGAGTGAAATTAGTTGTAGGTGTTGGGTAGTTTAGAATGGTGAAAAACCCTAATGTCCGGTCAATAATGTTGGCTCTCATGACCAGTAGTGTGGATAAAACATACACACGGAATTCGCATGAACAACAAAATAACAACAAAAGTCCACTTTTCGTTAGATTTTCAGACTAACTGCATTAGGGAAGTTAAGTTATTTAATAGTTAGCAAGAATTTCTGAAGTTTAATTTTCGTAGATTTACGAATGGCTGTTCTATTTAATGAGTTCGACCGTTTTTATGGAAATGCTAGGTGTCTGTACAACTTTTGCATATAGTAGTTACAGACAAATAGTTACATTTTAATATCTTTCACGAGTCCGCAGTTAAAATTTCACAATTTCCGACTGACTGCTGGGTACCCAATAGACGTTTTGTTGGATAATCTTCCTACTATCCAAACGGTTTGAATTCGTAAAGTGGAATAGCTACTTGGAGGTGTACTTGAATGTGTTCAAGCTTATCACCAAGATAAAGAAGTGAACTGCCCATATTCAAAAAGATCTCTCCGAATGTGAACTTTTGCTTTATTACGAAATCACTGATTTTCCGAAGATCTTTACTTTTATCTCCAACCATTTTTAATGAAAAATGCAGTTTTTCATTTTTCTGTTAAAATACATTAGTTTGCAAAAAGAGAGCGAAAAATGTCGAAAAATTCAAACAACCACGTGACATTCCGGTTACCCGTTCATATTAATAGATAACTCACTTCACTGAGTTAAATCGACAGAATTTTGTTGAGCGAAAAGCCGATAAGTGTAAATGTTGCATCATTGAAGTAAACGATTCTGCAATAATGTGCATTTAAAATTGTAAGTAACTTATTTATTTCCGTATAAATATATATATACTGAAACAAACAGCTCGCTGGGGGTGATATTTACTTGGTGTCATCTCGGAAATGAATGCCGAATTGAAATGTTTGAAAAACGGAAGTAAACTTACTGTCTACTGAGGCTGTTTACTGACGACGGAATTCATCTTTTCATTACGTCGATGCGATTAAGTCTACCCAACTTATAGAAACCGATATGATCACTAAAATATCAATTAGGTCTGATACGTCAGGAAATAGTTATGGTTAACTGAAGGACAGTCTGTTGTTGCCTCATTATCGAACCAACCACACAGCAGTTTACATCACACTGGGTACTAAGCGAAGAAAGCTGAAAACCGTTTGACACAGTTACGCTAAGCAGTTAGATTACGGCTTGAATGGTTGACCAGGAGGACCAACTTCATTGTAGAGCCTAAAAACAACTTTTTCGAGTAAATAACCCTGCAACACATAATCGAATCCTAAATGCAACGGCAGCGACCGGAATACGACGTTCGATGCCCTTGGATTGATGATACATTGGAAGTATACTTCACTTCTCTCATGGTCAGGTATGCTTGGTGGTGTTCACGTATACGGTGTTACCGCTGCCTGATTAGGTAATTCGATTAGCTTGCTCCACAGATTTAACAAGAAAATTTGATAACCTTGGCAATGTAGATCTATACTTTGAACTTTACTTGCCTAATACATTGGACTGAGTGGTTCTATAGGCTAATGGTCTTCTCTTAAATCTAGTGCGTTCAAATACGGGGAGGATACCCAGACCGAAACTATTGGTAATAAAACAAATGAGAAACGCAGTTATCATTTAAACTACAGGCATTTGCAGGCTATTCGTAACAAATTCGGAGTGGACGACGTCACACAGTTTAAACGTTTTATTGCACAGGTTTTTAATTAATGAAGTCCAAAGGAATTCAATTACAGATCTCTTGAAGAAAGTCATCTAAGGCGCATGAAACTCAAAGTGTCACAACTGCTCCTATTCTTGTGTTCTCTTAAGTGTGTTGATTGAGATGTGCGCCTTACTTTTCTTGTTTACAAACTAAAGCAAATATTTGTGAATACCAGACAACAGAGAGAGCTCCCAGTATTTGGTGGTCAAGTTTCTGAGCTGCAACTGCGGCACCGAAGAGGACTCCATTTTGACTAATGAGTATTGAGTTTGTTAGCGATTCATTCAAAACCAAGGTTATTGCCTCACCTTATGAAACTCATGACCCTGTTTGTCATGAGAATAAACATGTAAACGGTCGTTCCCACGAAAATGGTCAGTTAAAATGGTTAGCTGAGTCGATCTTCTCCGTCAATAACCGCTTCATAGGTGCAACTCAGTGGTTTATGCAAACTAAAAATCGGCATTGGTAAATAGAAGATTCACACGCTGTGCAATTTGTGCTACTTTTATTGTTCTCCTCTTCTGAGTGTAACTCACTCCATCTGCCGTTCCATCGAAAACTTTTTTGTAACAAATACAGGAATACATTCACAAGGTGCTCTCCATTGGACCTTTCAACCAACTTGCAGAAAGATTCATTTTGTTTAAAAAACTTGTCACCAAGCGTAACAACGCCATCTATCTCAATCATGCTTATTTCATGGGTATAGCTCTCCAGTATTTTTGATGCCATTATTCAAAACGTCATTCGTCAGATACAACAAGTAGCAGTTTCAAATTCAGTTATTCATACGCTGGTTATTCTTCATTAAGTGGATCGCTCGAAATGTGAAATTCCAACTATCTTTCATGAAATGTTTTCACGAGTTAAGTAAAAGAAACAAGATCCTTTGTCAGTTGCTTCAACTAACTTCAACAGAAAGAAATTTTTTTACGAGTAACATATAATCTTCACTTACACAGTCAACTGATAACTCCATGTTGATCGCAACCCGTTCACTGACTTGCGACTAGATTGTAGTCAGTATGTTGCTTTTTCGTGGACTTTTACTCTCCTTGTTGAGTCATTCTCATACGAATTATGGCGGTTCCACAAACAAAGACAAGGTTCCGTGATGATTTTCCACTAAGAATTCAGTAAGCTTCTTGAGGGAATTCTTTCAGAAATAAGAATGCGCGTTTTCCCATAATGTGCGCTGTCTGCCAGCATTTTGTTTTGATGAAGCAAATTTCCAGCTGCATTATATATATATATATATATCGATATATATAAATTAACAGCTAAATTCATTTGTTCGGCTAAACACACAAAATACATGTTCTTTTCTGATGATAAAACCGGGTAAGTATTAGGAAGATTGATTAAAACAAGGTTACAATTGATATCAATATGTTGGTATGTAGATTTCCTTGCAAATGATAATTGATTTATTTCCAACCTAGTTAGAGTTCAATCAACCGCACTCCGCCTGACAAGAATGGTTTGAAAATGGAGAATACTTGAATGTCTGTTTTGCCACAACAGAAAGCCAAGCACCCACTGTGTCTTAATTTAACTAGATTGGTTCCTTCCCTGCCGAAAGTAAAGCAAATAAACGGAAGTGCTTTAGGGAAATTTTTCATCAAGGACTCGTTTTGTTTAGATCAAACCAGCCGTGACAGTCTCTATCTTTCAGAAACCTAGGCAACGAAGACGCATACTATTATCAGCGTAACAAGATTCACCGCTTTGATGTAAGACATTGGTCATTCAACTTTTTTCATGTATCTAATTTTATACATCTTTCCTTGGCTACTATTCTACTTTCAGCGAATTTCTGAAGGAGAGATCTGTTTCGGTGAATTGAACGTCAAACTTTGGTTATTGTTGCTCACATTAAAAATGTCTAACATGATTACACTGAAACATAATCAAACAGTTCTTCTGCGTTGGTTCCTTAAGGTGGAGATAATTTTTTCTCTCTAGTCCAATAAGGCAGCGGTAATGTGTTATGTTCCGCTATGTAGTAGTTCACACATGATGACCATGTACGGGCAGATGACTAGTTTCAAACGGAAAGGCAAGATCAAGGCCCAAGGGATTTGACAGGCAGTAAGAAAATACAAAATATATGCGAATTATAGCCATCAAGACAGTCATTTCGATTTAACTGAACAGAAAAATCCGACATCGATTTCTCTAACTCATCTCAGCGTTGCGGTTAACAAAGATTGAGTGTAATTTGATCTATGAATGATTCATTCACGCATGCTAGGAGAATGTTGTGAAAGCATTAATGATGATAACATTGTTGCTTTCCGCTGTGAATTAGTCACTCTCATCAGTAAATCATATATCGCATGACTACCTGAAGCTATATTTGCTCACGGATGATGTTTTAGATAGATACTGGAGTACAATAAAATATGAAGGGACAGTCAACTTGCGTTTTGAACACCAACAAATTTTTATTGCGAATCAAACTTTTAATCTGCTTCCCAAATTATATATGTACTACTGTTGGCTTAGGACCATTACATGGGTAGAGATGACCTGTACTGAATCAAACTTGAATACATCAAAGTAGTAAAGCGAACTTTCAGATGTAGAGCAAGGTAAAAGTTTGCGACAACGTAACAATCGGACTGAAATATTACCCTTAATTGAAAGGTGTACGACAGGTTGATATGATGAATCCTGTTCAACAGAGAATCTTTGCAAGCACTTGAGCACAAGACAGGTTTGAACATACAACTTTTGCGCATGAACGGCGTTTGTTTCCCCAACGTTTAACGTTACCTGATTACTTTTCGGTATATTGCCATAATTTATCATTATGGACTCCGACTCGTATGAAAAAAAATCAATTTATCATTGTTACTGTCTTGATGATCTTTACTTCCAAATAGGCCATCACTGGTTATGTCTAGTAAAACTTAGATGCGCGTCCGTTGAGTTACTACCCTAAACAGCATGATAGTTTCTGTGTTTTCATGTTTGAAATTAGTTATATATCCATTTTTCAACAGGATATGTAAAATGTTATTGTCCGAAGAAAATTGTATGAATTACTCGCTATTATTCTTCTTTTCAAGTTTATTGAGAGCGAGTTATTTTGGACTTCACAAGCGGAAATAAGAATAGAGCAAGTCTTCTAATGTAAGTAAACTAATAACAGCGAGGTTGAATTTTTAACTTTCACAATAACGGTTAATATGAATCAACATCGAAAACTGTTCTCATTTAATGTGGAACGCAGATTTCCTGATCGTTCAAAATTAACACCATTTGACCCGGCACAGCATTTACGATTTTCACCAGGAACTTGTAACTTATAAAATCTGCTGAGACGGAAGATATACAGAGGGCAGAGACAATCACACGATTTGCCATTTTTCTTGGTTTGTATCCATTCTAAACTGCATCCAACGGTAGCATACAAATAAACACAGAACTGTACAAAAACACGGTTTTCCGCACACGTTGGCGAGCAAGGAAACCAAAAGTCCTTCGCTTGATGTTGTAAATCATCAGAATTTTTGCTGTCGCATGTGCACCGATAGTGGGGCCAAATGTAGGCGTATATTCTGTGTAAAACCGATATGCCTGACAGTCGCCGTCGGCACCCAGAGATGCTGATGACACAAAGGGCGTCGGTGCGCGAAATGTTAGAATAGAATGTACATTGGCATTTAGCAATAAACAATCAGCGTTCATGTGGAGGCCTGCAGGCGTGGACCAGCCGTGATCGACGTGGTCAGTGGTAATGTGCAAATCTAGACATGAGTAGACGAGAGCTGATAATTAACAGCTTGTGGTTCAGCAATACACTGATGCAGCCCCTCTTAGAAGAGAAATTGCCTCTCTGTAATGAAATTCGAAAGCATTCTTGAAAGTAAGTAATGAACGGTACTTGTTCGGAAACGATTGTCTTCTTTCAACAAAATTAGTTTAGGAGTCAACAATTGAATTTGTCCAGAGAAATTGTAGTGTTGCTGCCAAAAACTGTAGGCCCCGGTCAACCAGACCAAATGGAATGGTTATTAATAAGACCGACGAGGTCGGATGCTAACTACTGCATGTCTAATAAGAACTGGTTATCAACTGTTGAAAACTTTCAGTTAAATTAATGTGGACACATAGCAACTGAATAAAACTTCGGTCGACAATCAGGTAAACGCCAATACACGAACCATGCTGCTGTTAGCATTACCTTCGTCTTGTTTTCTACTAGTAGTTCATGTGCTCCTCACCATACAGCGATGGAGTATATTTTGAACAAAATGTTTTCAAGACTGCCATGCTTGGGGAGACAGAAGAAAGGTCTCAGAAACATTATGAATCGGATGTGAGGATGTCTATTCTCGAGAACAAACGGAAACAGTACGATAACTGATTTCACTATGCTCGGTTAAACTTCCAAGGAGGCGGTTGCTGATCTCTAGTTCCAGTAAATTTTGCCCAAATATGCAATGCAAATTTACAGGCAATCTGTGTAAAATCTAAAGGGAACACTTAACAGTCCAATATGGGTAGGACGGACAGGGCATTTTTTGTCTGGTTTGCACGACCGAACTGACACCTCCAAACCGGTGTCTATGATCAGATATTCCTAACTTAAAAATGATGTCGGATAACTTCGTGTTAGACATGGAGATAGTAGTATCGTACTACCGTCAATAAACTTTTAAGAATAGAGTGTACCAGCTACATGTCGAATAAACAGACTGTCAAAGAGGTCTTTAATATGGTGATAAGTTTATCACTTTTCGGTGCGTACAAAATCGTTTGCACTGTATACCTCAGATAAAAAATTGTGCTATGCTCTACCCTAAAGTTAGCTTTTGACCCAGTTATTTACCGGACTCAGAGATTGCCTTCTTCACGATCAAATTCCGATGAAATGCAGAAAGTTGTCAGACCGTTTATACGCCTGTTGCAAAATTACTTTTACGAGCGGTTAGCCAGAATTTTTGATCAGGTTCATCAGACCAGAAAGAAGACGTATATTGCGGCATGTTAATATTTCTTTAACTCTCAACACTGGCAAACGTAAAACACAGTAGTTATATACATCATACAGATGAGGACAAACAGGGATTAGACCCGCCCACATACACAAGTATTGCGTACTTACAACCCGTTTGTTCTGATGCATTAGTTAAAGGGAACGCAGTGTTTCAAGTTTAGTCCCGTGTTCAGTTCTCCATGTCTCTTCCAACTACGTGGGGGTATTTTGGAATGCTAAAGATGTCTGTGTGCATTCTTCCCAGTCAGCACGTTCACCGATATTGAGTACGCTGACGAAACTGCAACATTTTGTTCGTGGATTAACCTTTTCAATTTATTATTTCGCTTCACTTAAAAAGAAAGATATCTACCTAGATGTTAACATTTCATTCAGTCTTTTCAAATATAAATGTGAAACAATGAATTCTGTATGAAAATGCGGATAGCAACAGCGGGGATTTACACGAGACGAGCGTCTAGTCTCCATTTTTAGGCAGACGAACTGGCTAGCTTAAAAATTTACGTACACAAGTCCGGGCGGCGATTGTTGGTACGCTGTATCTCGTGAACCGCGAAGAGTTTTGGATTCCGATTGCACGAAAAGGGTCAACGACTTGACCTACTAAACAGATTTGCTAACAGCAGACAGGGTTGGGCTTCTGTTCGCACGTCATACCATCATCGGCTCTTGCTTCATCGAGCACCAACCACTTGGGCATATAGTCAGCTATTCCTTATCCTAGGTACCGATTTATCCTACCAATATAAACAACATCGCAGCTGTAGGTGGACTGGTATATTATGTGAACCACAGTATTTCGATACGACACGATTGTCAGCAAACTAAACAGTATACGGGTCGGAAGTTGTGAAAGCAGCCTTGTTGCACCGTAGGATCTGACCGAAGTGGCTAGCAACTTCGGAATTGAACCACTCACGATGTGGCTAACTTTCTAAGTCAAATTAAAAAAATACGTGCATTTTCTGAAGCGTATATATCATAGTCTTGGCCGACCTTCTCTTGCAATAAATACTAACAAACTTCCAGGCAGTCCGTTTGCCACCGTGGTTTTCCTTATTAGTTCCTCCTCTTTTGTGATCAATCAATAAAGGTGTTTATCTGAAAAGCTCACCGTTTTTTAGTAACTGACCTTTATTGCTACCTTGGTGCGGTGGTCAGGCTTGTATGGTGTTTTGATCCGGTGAGCTATGCTGCCTAGGACATCGGTTCTTGAAGGATAAACCATGTCACAATGGTCATTGGGGAGCGGTCAGACAAAAGGCAGATGCAATCGTTGTGGACGGTACTGGGGTGTTGTGTTTTGGTTCAGCTTGATTTTTGTTTTTGCATGGTGTGGTTTTGTGTGTCTGTGTCTTGTTTGTCTTTATACTAGTATGTCTTATATCTGTCATGTTGTATGTCTTATGTGTCTTGTTTGAGCGTGTTAATTTATGGCCGTGGTTCTCGGGCTTGTGCGTAGCTACTGCCAATTGGTTGTTGCTGGTGTTCCATGTTGTTACGATTGTGCCTGCGTGTGTATCACCCACCGTCTTACGGTACAGGCTTCCGAGCCAAAGGCTTTGTTTGAAGGCACTAACCACACTTTTGTCTTGGTCTGGGCTTCTTGACAGTATCCAAAGCCCACATAATCTATGCAAACTCAATACAACCCAAATACCGCACCGCATCGGCCGTCGCGCAGGACAAATCGTGTTGCCCTATCTGCTGTTCACCGCATGGTAGATATGCAAAAATATGTTACTGACAAAACCCCCTTTCCTCTCCCCTAATGATTCTGACAGCGAGTCCTAGGGCAGACAATGATCAATCGAGTCTCAGCAAAACGAAGACCAGCTTAAAACACGTCCGGGCAAGCAAGATGCTCTCCGATGGGACGTGAAAGTTGCGCACGCTAATGGATCGATGCAGCGCCAGACAACCGAAACGTAACACGGCATAAATCACAATGGAACTGAGCCGCTATTGCATCGACGTGGCAACCTTTGGGGAAACAAGAAGCACCGAGAAACAGGTGCTGGGCGCACCTTCTACTGGATAGGTTACCCGAGAGAGCGCTCGAGGGCATGATGTCTTTTCCGCAGTCGCTGGTCACCTCAGTGCCTTGACGGTAGACAAGCCGCACGGCATCAGTCTTCAAATACTGTCCATGTGCCTGCAAATCGGTCGAGGTAAGTGTGCCACATCTATTAGCATTTATGGTTCTACTAGGTTTCAGATCGATGGCACAAAGGACCGGTTCGATGATAAACTGTCCGCCACAATCCAACTGATAATAATGAGTGATCGAATGCTTATTCCGTGACTTCAACGCGCAAGATGGACGCGTCCCAGCAGTCTGTTCGGGAGTCCGCCGACCCCACTACATTGGTGCTGGCACCAGAATTGGTGACCGTCTGTCTTACCTGCGTACTACTCACCATTTGTTGACCATATATACCCGATTCCATCTGGATGCGAACGACATTACAATCTGGACTTTTCCACGAAGCGTTCACCACCATTTGCCTGATTACCTGATTGTACGGCGGCGCGACATTCGCAAATCGCCGGGATGAATGTAATACCGACCATAGACTGACCAAAACCAAATTGTTTATCCAAGTATGCCAATCAGTCTACTGTAGATCCTCCGGACAACGGCAGAAGTTGGATGTCAAACGAGTGGGGACTTTAGAGGTCTGTCTTCCAACGTGCTGTTACCACTCATCTTAAAGGCGTTCTTGTGTCCACTACCCCGAGGGTATATGGCAACAGCTTACTGAAGACATCACGGGAGCATCCATCGAGAGGATCGGTATGGAACACCAGAAACGTCCGGATTGGTTCGACGACAACAAGGCGGCCATCTCCAGGTTGGTACCGGAAAAGAATGCGGCGTTTGCCGTTTCCATAATGGATTCGGATAACGAGATGAAAACGGTGACATCTCGGAGTACTCATCGTTAAGTCACCGAACATGTTCGAGGATTCGGAGACGACTGGTGGAAGAAGCAGTGTGAAAGGATGCAGGGCTACTTTGATTACAAGCAACATAAACATTTCTACGGTTCGCTTGAGGCGATTTTTGGTTCATCCGTCCAGTCTACCAAGGAAGAAACTGAGGTGGACGCCGACTGTTCATGCACCCAGCCAGAAGACATCATGAAAGTCCGGCACAAACACGTTGATAATCTACTATATCGTCCTGCTGCCATTGACTGGGTGGCGACGAATAATCTGCCGCAACATCCTGTCAAATCTTCACTGGCTCTCGCCCCGGATTTAGCAGACGTGCAGAGAGCGATTAGACAGATGTGCAGTCGAAAAGGCGTAGGCAAGGATGGATTGTCAGGTGAAATCTTGAACGCTGGCGGACCGGTGTTGGAACGCGCCTTTCTCCAGCTGGTTCACTTCATCTGGGAGCAGAAAGTAATGCTGCAAGACTTTAAGCTCTGGTAGTACCGTTGTTTAAAGTTTGGGGTAGCAAACATTGCCCCTACAGCTATCGAGCATTAGTCTGCTCAGGTGCGATGATAAGCTGCTTGGAAGGATCCCTGTGAACCGGTTGAATAAGGAGGTTCTGGAGGCCAATGTTCTTGAGAAGCAACAAGGATACTGGGGTGTTGCCACACAATCGACCTGATGTTTGCGAAACGACGGATTCAACAGAAGTGCCGTGAATACTACCAGCCCCTGTACACCCTCTTCGTGGACTTCACCAACATTTTTAAGCCCATGATCCGCGAGGCATATTGGTTGCTGCTTGGTGAGTTTGGATATCTAGGTGTGTTCGTCAAATTGATTCGAACGTTACATGTGGGCACGAAGTCAAAATTACAGTCGTCTGAATCAACTTCCGGTGATTTTGACATTGTGACTGGTGTGAGGCAGGGTTGTGCTTAAGCTCCGGTTATATAAAGTTTATATTTGATTGCAATGCCAACAGGTGCTCTTCAGGACTCGTCGGAGGGCAGTGATGAGGTCGAGTATCGCACGGATGAAGGCCTGCTGAATATCCGTCGTTTCGGCGCCCCACATCGGCTACATGCCTGAATCATCTTTGTTGGCTGGGTCACGTCCGTAGGATGGGCGATGACCGTATTCCGAAACAGGTGCTGTATGGAAATCTGAGATGAGGTAAATGAACTCTTGGTGGCCAAAAGCGGAGATACAAGGATGCTGTGCGGGTAATTCTTTCACGTTGTGAGACTGATTTTAGATGTTGGGAAGGCTTAACGTTGAACCGGACTGCCTGGAGGAATACGATTCGGACGGGCGTCCGCGAGTTCAACAAGTAGTTATTGCGTAGCCAAGAACGAAGGTGCACGGTACGCAAGGGAACTGTCGGTGTCACAGGTCGTGGGGCTATAACTATATGACGTTGCCGTTGTGCGGCCGCGAATGCGCTGGCAATTTAGGATTAGTAAGTCATCGGCGTACTCATAGGACACCGTCGGCCAAGTGATAACGAGTATGTTAGGGTCAGATGGGTTACATAAATTATATTCACTCTTTTTTTGTTTATATCAACCAACGACTACGTCGTTTGAAACTCACCCGCTCCCAGTTTCATAAATCTGGTTGCTTGTGAACTTCTGCCTTTTCTACCTTTTGCTTAGCATTGCTGATATAGTGTATGTTGACTGTTTTGTTCGTTTTCCTCCAGTCTAACCTCGGATTTTGTTTTTTCTCCCATCCTCTCCTGAGTGAACTAATAGGTCTGGTATATTGAGCCACTTATTGCGTTACATTTTCAATATTTTTCTTCCCACTGGACCCTCGCGCTGTTTAGTTTCCGAGAGATAGGGGTTTCGTGTCAGTCAATCAATTGGCCAACACGCACTGGCCGACTGGCACAAAGGACTCACGCATACACCTGCTGGTCTTATTCATTTGGGTTTATACTGAATACGTAGTGTGTGCGAATGACAACACAAGTGGTGCAGTGCAAGCCACTTGTGGCGATGGTTAAACACAGGCGTCCTTCGGCTTTGGTCACTGTGATAGGCTAAACTGAAGCAAATGCCGCCAACCAATATTCCAACAGTGGACTTTTCCGTGGTAAATTTTGAGCAGCTTGTCTACATAAGATAAACGATAACTTCGTCAACCTGAATAACTTTGAAGTATGATCTCATAATTTCGCTGTTATCACATCCATAGAAAACGCGTAGTCTTGTGGTATGAACGTCATCGTGTTACCAATAGCGTTACAAGAAGGATCAGTTTTTGATAAGATTAAATTTTACAGAGTTCGTGCAAATTACTTTCCGTTTCAAGTAGCCGAAACCAGGTCAATTCTAGCAAAACGCATGTCCTTAGTTGAAGACAGTGGTCAACTTCTCCAGCTGGGCTGCATCGTGCGGACAGACAATGTGAGTAGCGTTAATGTCCTTCGATGTTTATCCAAGATAGCTCCAATTCTGGTACCGTTATCAATACACTTAGATGCATTGTGTACTCTAGTTAGATCATTTGCCAACCGTATTGTCAGAATGTTTAACGCACCGAACGATTCACTGTGATGGTCAACAGTCAGAACAAATTGCAAAGCGATCAGATGTCGCCAAGCTTACAAGTCACATACGTTTTGCACCTCCAGTTAGGCATGATCTGGGAACACCATCTGGAGAGTGAGAGGCAGAGTAACCACTCAGATCGACGGCCAGAACCTTTGGAGGTGTTTGCAGAATTAAGTACACGTAGCAAAAGCTCATTGCTGAAAAGTGGTATTGGTGGATTCCAGTGTGAACTGTTTGAAAAATTCTGCTTGGCAGACACTTTGTATGATCGTTTGGTGGGGTGCGCATGATAAACAGAGATACCAATAGAACCGGGAACAAATGCGACATTTCTCGGTTGTCGGTGTGGTTTCGTAGTTCATTTGATATAGCATTGTACAGTTATGCGTACGGGCATTTTGTTTTCTTCACTCGTTTGGGTCGAGCCGAAGGCTGTGTTCCATAAAAGCCAGCCGTTTCTAATTCGATTGTCCGTTACATTCGTGCATCAACTTTAGGACAACATGGAGACACTGGCGGACAGCGTGCTTCCGAATTAGGAGTCCTAGCAACAGTCCTGTGAAAGGAAACAACACACAAAAACATGAGGCAAAGGCCCATTGAGCCATACACACGACTTACACAAACGAAAACTAAAATGGCGCCAACAATACAGTCGCACGCTCCGTCACACAATTCAAATTCAGCCCGTGCGCGCCTGCTGGTTTCAACCGTACGTTACACCTGTGCTGTTCACTGTAAGGTCACTCCTACATTATATATGGGTAACTAATTATAACAGTAACACAAGTAACTATGTTAAATTAAGATCACCGGCAAACATTCTAAGTGAAAAGATTGGAGAGAACTTGCAGGTAAACTCACAGTTTGGAGGTTTTTTAAGATGAAACTTCTTAACGTAGTAGATTTACCGTATCCTAGTTTATAAAACCTTCCAAAAGACAAGACAGAAACGTAAACTTAAAGACAACTAACTAGCTTTGAATAAGCCTGTGAAAGTAGATTCGACAAATTCCAAAACACCCGAGTGATAAGTAAATCGAGTCAGTCAAATTGTTGCAGGCTGCTACAGCAGCCATAACAGAGCAAAATAAATGAAAACCAAAAACGATTTCCGACAGCTGTCAGCAACCTGATCCAGCACATTCCTTTCAGGCTTATGACTTCGAAAGTTTCTGTACACATTTTTTAAATAAAATTACTGGAGACTATAACTCCAAGGGTTTCATGAGAATATGGAATTCTGGCTACACCTGAATTAATGGTGACTGTTATTCACAGAGCAGTCGGTTGATTGTTTCATTTCAGTGATGTATCGAAAGACCACTGACTTACTATGGATACAGAAAAGGTTCATTCCTGTTCAACGTAGTTCTTCACGGACGTTCTTTTTAAAACTATGTGACTATCGAATGCCACCAAGAAAATTCTGAATAGATGCCGACAGCCTACTTTACATAACTTTACGCTTACCCGGACCAGCGTATGCATTTATGCGATGTAACGCTCATACATTTCAAGCATGTTTCTGAAACAACCGCTGGTTTTACTAACGAGAAAACCGTCTACCTAAGATTGTAATGGTCAGAAACTGTAATGACCATTCTTCATCAGAATCGGAAGCTTCGTATCCTACCGGAGAATATAAGCAGACGTTTTGTATTACATACCACATATAATGAAGTACCTTCGGATAGGAAAGTCAAGACTCATGAATAGCCAAACGTCATGTTCGAACGAAAACTGATCAACTGAGATGAAACATTTAGAGACGAAATTATGTAAACATTTATAAACAATTTATTGTTTGTAATCGTTATCCGATTTGTGCTGATATTCACTAAGCTGATAGATGTTTTTAGTTCTTGGTGATGTCTTTTAATGAAAAACGGCACAACCTGTGATAAGGAAGAGAGTTTAATATGTGTTAAAAAACTAATCAATTGTTAGCAGGGTGCAGAAGTAAAGAATGTAGCGGACAGTAGCTTATATCACTTATATCACTCCGACGTAGTCTTCAAGAAGTTACTTGCTTTCTTAAAATGTCATTGGGGATAATGTTGCTTGTATTGTCATAAATAGGACTCCTTACCCAGACTTACACGTTTTGTACAACGGACCTCTTGCCTATCTTGTTGAAGAGACATTGGTAGAACGTTTGGGCACACCTTGACAGTCTGAACAGCTTAAAGTGTACAGTCGGAAGACTACTAATGATGTTTCTTAGTTCGATGTGTACTCAGCCGTTGAGTGACTTCATTATAAGCCGCCGTTCAGTTTAAGTGTACTTTATCAGCTAAGAAGCAGTCAGGTCCAAAAGAAGTCACATTTACAAAAGCCAAGCTGCGATCATTCATTGGCATTTGGTTCAACGGCGAAACTATTAGTCTGGCGAGTATGAACGATCACACTGCGTTACAAGCGAGTGGTCAGGCGGTGGCACTCACTAAGGTGTTAAAGTAACCGGGAGAGAAAACAAAAAAACTATTGGAGAGAATTGTGGCAAGAAATGAGGTGTTCCATACATGCACTATTCAGTGGCGATTGTGGCGTCCTGGGGTTATTCTTGTATGAAAGTGGGTGTTTGTGTTCTGACTATTGCTGAAGCATATATCACCTATGTAGGTTTTCTGAATAAACAACTCTCACGATATTGGCGTTCGTGGCCCATGACAGTGGTACTTCCCGGAGCGGATGTACTCTGGGCGGTTTGAGTAGTCGAAGGTCGAATTGCAAACCGAATTAGCCATAGTCAATAGGCATAGCTATGGGTTAGCTGTTTAGAGTGATTATCTCACGTACGAAAACTGAAAATCACGTTTTTACTTTCCAGCAAATGTTCGCCAACAAAGTTTGTGAACAGTTGTATGGTAGCGAATTTTTGAATTCTATGCCAAATGGTTAGCCAGGTTTTGCTACTGGTGAGCATATTTTGCTCAGAACAGTGGAAGATTCTACGAGGTTGAACAAGAGATAATAAGAAATTCCTCTTCCATGGCACTTAGAAACACCGCCTGTATACAGTAGCGAAGTTGATTTAGTTGAAAACTGCATGTAAGTTGTAATCACTGTTGAATAGACACAGAATTCCTAGTGAAGTATTCTGGCATCTATACTGACAATTTCGATAGAGGTTGGACAGATATCGTCCAAAATGTTGCAGCCTTTCTGTAAGGCTGACATACGCTATCCATCCAGTTTTTCACTCAAGGAAGCCTGATAAACCGCGTACTAGTTCTGATTGCTGTTGGCCTTATGCGTCACATTTTCTAACCCGTCAGCTGCTGAGGCTAATGAGACTCGATCCGTTATGCTCAGTTCTTCATGACTTTGCTGGCGGTCACCTTGTTGACCACGCGCCGTTGATTCCAAATTTGTCATGAATGAAGTATCATATGCTAACCCTCAGACACATTCGTTTACGACTAATACCCAGATTGTCCGATCGCCTCAAGAGGAGATGCATTAGTGGGCTTAAACGTTTATTTGAATGAAAATGCTGCAACTACTGCTGAGTTATGTTCAATTCATATTAACCCACTCTTCAACTAACTATCAGTAATCGAAATACGGCCAAACAAGTGTAATGATTCCTGTGATTTCAGCTCGGAGAGAATTTGTAGTCCTGGTGTCATCGACTTGAATTAATTAATTGACCAACATGTCTCGCGAAATTACAGTGCATTATTCGGAAGGGGGTTGGCTGAGGAGTCTGAGAGCGAAGGATGTGGCCAATTGTGAGTAATGTTTAAATTTAACCAACCAAAATCCCCTACAACCCACACACAACTCTGACGGTTTCAATTCAGTACAAAAGAATTCGAGTAATTATGGAAAACGTTTCATTCGACTTTACTGAAAATGAATCCAACTAAATTACCCAGCTGTATTTTAAATTTCCCTAATGAAATTTTAAACACACTAGTTTATATAGATAAATTTCCTTTTGTCTTACCGATTTCTAAGGTTCGTTAGTTTACACTTACACGTATATCCTAAATATATATAGGGCTGGTCGGTGTAGTGAGGAAAGTAGAATTTAAGTTTGAGTGATGGTTGTCTAATGAGCCATTCTTGAATAGAAAACGTAAAAGTTGTTCGGTAGTGAGACTAACAACATAATTTTCCAGTGCACTCTTTGACTGATGGCACTAAAGGTCTGGGACAGAGTCTGGCGGCAAAATATTTGCACCGTAACACCTGTAGTATACGAATGTTCGCAGTTTCTGACCTCCCTATTGGATTATGTCAGCAGACATAGTTTATCTCACTGAAGTATGGTTATATTCGCAGAATACAGTGGTGTATCCATGATATATTTCATTTCTCATCTTCGTCGCCCAAAATTGTTCTGGCTACCGTGGTTTGCTGGTGCGTTTCGCCCCCAGCTTTTTGGAGGGCATAGTGTTCTAAGACTAAACACAGCCCCGCGACTCCGGTACAAAACTTCCTTTTTCCACTGTCTGCCAAACAACACTTGCGTGATCCGCTTAGGTTAGGATATTATGCGGACACCCCATATTTTGTAGTAAGTTAGGTTGACTGCACGTCGCAAAACAGTGGTATGAGCTTAGGCAACTCTTATGGAGACATCTGACACATGAAAAAGCCTGCAAATGAATTATATGCTTTGTGTAGGAATAATCAGACTCTACGGCTTACAGTTAAATTGACAATCACCGTTGACTTAACGTTAATACTTTTCAGTATCTTTATTTTCTCTACACCCATCTCTCCCGTTGTTTACTACATACTCTTATCTTTGGTCTAGATATGTAAACAGTAAAATTAGCCTCAGACTTAAATATACCATTAAAACTTGGAAAGGTAAACACTGCCTAATTAATAACCGCATTTGTTTACAAAAATTTGACAGTTATCTTTCTGTTCTCAATACTCACTAGACATTACAGTGTATCAAATTGAAAGCCATCGGCTACGACATAAAAGCAGTTAAAGCGAACTAGATTAAACAGATGAGGTTGTCCTCTTCTGGGTACATTGTGATCGCGGTTTCCCATATCTTCTATAATGGCGGGAATTCCACTTTTTCAAGTCAGTTGTTTACGCCCTAACGCGTACGGTTAGTACTTTTCAACGGTAGCCAGTTCATTAGCAGATGCGTTACTTTGGTTCAGAAAAATTCATTTTAACTTCATAGTGTTTATATATGTGTTTTACATAACGAACAAAGGACCAATCGATTCTTGGCATCCCGGGAATCAAACGGAGTCAACGAAAAGTGGTACTGTTTATCGGATCATAACACCACAGTTAAAGACAAATTAAAATCTTTCATCGTCTCATTGTCACTTCTGAGGTCACTAATAGCAAACAAAATACCATAGTGCTACTCTGGACTGTTTCTGCAACCTTCATCTCATATTAACACATTTACAACGTTTCTGTTGGGCACGGTACATACTTGCTCTTCAAAGTGTACCACATATCAAATGCACTTCACAAGAAATTTTCCTTAGTTGTAGAAATGAATCTGTGGTGCTTACCTCAGTATATGATTACTGGCACTTCGAAAGTTGAGTCCACTTACTACCTACCATTCCACTCGATAACCACACTAACAATAACTGTTGATTTTTTGAGTCAGACGCATTTTATCTACCACTGTGAACATTACGACAGTGGGTGATGAGGTATGTGAAATGCTGACGTGGATTAACATGTATGATGAGCTTGTCGTCTATAATTATCCAATGAAAATCATTTTTGAAATGCGTATAAGAAAGTAATACGCAGTTTTGAGGTGCAATAATTGAATCGTGCGGTTGTCGAATACCTTGAAAATCTTTTCGCGGACGTTTTTAATGTCAGAATTTTGTACTTGGTTCCCTTGCATATAACTCACTCTTTAGTTTACAAACTAACCAAACAAACCGGTTCGTACACAGTGCTGAAATGACCTGGAGATCATCTTGTAACCTGTTTGCTTTCATTTGACACGCTTCACTAGAGGTGAACATTTTCTATCCTGTTTGATTTATCAAAATGAGTTGTGCATTACCTTTGTGCGTTTGCTTTATAATATTTATTTATCTTTAAACAGTATAGTTGTGCACTTATTACATGCCTTTACTTTTACTACTGACTGGTATAGTTGAGGTATGTAGGTGATTGTTTTGTGCGTTTTATTGCCCACCAAGTAGTACTATGGAATCTTCAAACAAATCCTGCTTTACACTCAGCTGTCATTATTTATCTACGCACTGTTCGATGAATGTTCCATGATAACAGTAAGGGTGGATGATCACCAGCTTCATGAGACCCACTGAATCACCTTATCAAGAAACAGTCAATCCCGTGACTTGTGACTCTTCTTTATCAAATTGCTTACGGTTGACGTGAAACTCAACAGGGCTACTATCTGATCGCCTTACGAAATCCACAAAAAGATCGAGATGTCAAAAATTATTCATTGTAATTGCTCAGAAAGTAATGCATTCTGGCTTTATAACCTGTGTCACTCCTTGAATGTTGATCAGCAGTCGTTTAAATAAAGGCACTTTTAAGTTCGTTTATCAGTTGAGATACCACACAAGGGCGACCTGCTGCTGTAACACCACGTTTGAGTGCCTCGCGGATTGTCATGGTTGTACATTTAGTATCTTATAAAATCTCCGTTTGTTTCACATTGAACAAAGCCATTGTACGAATACTAACTGAGAGTTTTGATTCCAGTTTGAATAGGAAGTGCCGAGTGCCTGGTTGAGAATGAAAGTTAAAATGATAGCTACTTCGTAACATATCGATCAATTTGTCCAAACGATTGGCACTCACAAACGAATATGTATGAATATTCATGTGCGATAACTCGGTCCAGCTTAACGCCACATGAATTGCCAGATGGCCAGTGCAATTGTGAACAAGAGCAGACCAGATTTTAAGTTATTGTCACGACAGGAATTTGCGCTACTGGTAAGATTTCTCAATTGCAAGAATCAAGTCGAGCATGGCACATCGGTACAGAAGGGGCTCATTAGAAACCTTACGTGGGTTCGAAAACTGTTGTTCACTCTGAACAGCTTTCTACTACTGGCAATCTACGATAACTAGTCAGTTGTTCACATTGATTTTCACGTATTGATTTTCAATTAAATCGATCGAAGAAATCCGCAATTTCTTATCAAGTGTGCACATCTATTTACGATGACTGCATTTGGAATATGCTTATATTCAGAGATTTTCTATATTGTGCAGTTTGACATATATCACAAATCCTATTCAATGTGGGATACCCCTATTTACTAGATTGGATAGAGATTTTCAGTGTTAGCACGGAACCAAATACGTTCTTGCGTTTATCTGCTCACTTAAGAAGGCTGAATTTTCGTGCTTCTTATCACAGTTCAGAAGGTTTACAAGCTAAAAACTGCCAGGTCCCATAGATAAATTACAATCTTGCAGCGAACATTCTAAACATCCTACTAAATCTCAATTGATGCCTAAATTTATTTTAGTTAGGTATGCCTTTGTGTGTGCTTGTGTATGGAGAATATGAAAACCTGAATCGTGAATTTGGAGGCTATAGGACACCTACTTAATTCCTCTGTCAATCCGCATGGAATGGGGTCATAAAATTGTAGCCTGGCACCTAAGCACCCAGCGAACGGTCTAGGCAGAACAGCGTCAACCACACTAGACCAGACTAGAGTGAACAGAACAGGGGGAGGAATACCTGGCCGACACACTGGCTGATATGTGGGGCCTGTATTTTATGGCCTCCACTTTGAACCTACGCAGGCTCCAACATACCATACCCATACCCGTGCACGCAAACGCTCACGTAGACCGATGAATGTGCACCGATTCGACTGGTCAGCGCCCTAACAAGAAAACGGCCACGACTACAAAACCAGTTACTTCCCGACACCATAAATCTCGGTTGGCGGGGTACATTTTGTGTCTGCAAAAACAATGTAAACCTGTGGACGTACACAGACTGTGGACCATACGAAAGACTGCATTCACAAACATGTATGTAGTTGCATGAGATATGGGTCGTCAATAGTTAACCGTAAGTCATATTAACTACTAAGAAGGCCTGTGATTTTGACTGATCTGATCAGAGACAAACGAATGACAAAATGCAGATGCTGTTATTGATTGTCCTTCGTAGAGGGTAATTTTGTGAAAATGCTCATCAATAGTATTTATTCTAATGGATGTGTAAACTTTCAAATTGATGGAAAGTATGATTAGTAAATTTGGACGTATCATATTAAAAGGGTGACGGTGAACAAAATTGACATTATTTCACCTTACAACGAAAGATGTACGTTAGTGGGTAAGTTGTGAGATGATCAACTGTAATAATTGCATTTTGTTTGCTCCTCAATAAATTCGTAATATTTGTAACCAAGGAGGATCCGGCGTTAGGCAAGATCTAAATGTTTTAGGGCGAAGGCGGAACACAATGGACAATCCAAGTGACGGTTGGCTAAAGCATCATTAATTAGGTCATCAATGCAGCAAGAAGACGAACGTGTCAGGTGCAAACTAAACACAAACAGGCTACATTACGAAAGCATGTAGCAAAATTAGTTGAACGAATTGAATTTTGGGTTAAAAAGCTGCCATCCTAGAAAGAGGTCTGTGCAGACCATCAACTTTTGCCCACCAAGTAGTTGTTTTTGAAAAAGACACCCTAAATGGTGATCAGAATTTTGGGCTTCGGGTCCTGTAGCAACACAGCAAACGGCTCAGTCAGATCAACGTTGTGACCTGTCGCCATGATGTGCTTCTCGGTTGATGACGCCAGGTTTGTTGTTCGGTTACTTTCTTGAAAGTTTGTTCGCGTAATGGTCTGAATCAGCTTGATATGGATTTGTTCGAACATTTGTTGACTTAGGCTATGTTCTGTTCCGTCGATGTAACTGTCAATGCCGGTGCAAATGAACTGACAAGCAATATGTGATGCAGATTAGTTTGGAGCTTCACGACTAACGATTTTCTAAGCGGGGTTGAAGACGGAAAGAACACTTCAGCGGCAGAGTGTGTGCTATTCACGACTCAAGCGAAGGTGACTGCGTACTACAGTGAATAATAGTCTCCCTTGAACAGCAATTTGGTGATTACACTTATGTTTGAGTTGTGCGAGCTGCAATTTTTCCTGAGGTGTTCTTGCTTGGAACGGGTGAGCTGTTTGCCTATCAGCCGAGCGTGAACCGCTGCGCCGTCAGTTATAGAGCACGTCTTTGGGATAGGTCACAACGTCGATCCGATCAAGTCGTTCAGTGTGGTGCCACGCGACCCACAAATCAAAATGTTGGCCAACGGATAAAGACGTTGAGTGTTGTATACACAAAGGTCGACGGTGCATAGCATCTACCTTCCGTGGTCACGGTATTACTACCCTAAAATCTTTTCGTTCAGTGAGTTTTATTATGTGTGCGGTTTGTGGTTAGCATGGGGCCAGTGAGATAATTCAAACTGATGACATCCCGCAACACTGACCTTGATACTATCTTGATAAATTAGATCAAGAGTATGCATTGCATTAAACTTATTAGTCCAGCTAATAAGGAGCCTGGGAAGTGAAACCCGAGCAGTGTCATACACAATATTGACCGACCTTTCAAACGAACGAAAAACTGCGTTTTAAGAAGGCCTGAAACCTCACTTATATATTGCACCCAACGATAATTATTGCATTTTCAAATGTTTTCTTCCACCAGAAAAAAAAGTAAAGCGGACAATCGGAGTTTAATCCATATCAAAAGTGTGCTTTTAGATGTTTTCCAGCCTTCATTTTCTACTCTACACATTAGTGAAATACCCTGCCAGGTAAAGGTTGTATAATTTTCTTGTGTTTGACATAGTGCTCATGCACTTCTGTAACGGAAAGTCGGCCCTCATATTTCACCTATAACCATGTTTTGTTTCTTTTCAACTGTAGATTATTCGGACCGATAGAATATCTCATAAGCTTTGTGTCTGCTCAACGTTTGCACAAACAAATTCGGTCCACACTTATCATGATTCTTTTGTTTTAGAACTTAAAAATATCCCAAGTATTTATGTATTGAGAAACTGCACTGATTAAGATAATCATCCTGGTTATTCATACTGGTTACAATGGTAGCGTGCTGATATTAATTTGGGCAAACCACGGGAACAAGTAGGAACGAACTGCTTTATTTCGTCTCGCTTAAAGGAGATTCGTTTTCTGATAACCCAACTAAAACTTTACCAGATGCTTGTGGAAAATTGCACCCAGAAG
>JTDE01000415.1:27914-54272 GCA_014338405.1 Paragonimus skrjabini miyazakii | reverse complement strand
CGTTTGGGATTAATTGGTCACCAGTGTACTCACAGTGCACCATCGGCGAAGAGACGACGAGTACGCTATGCTTAGGTAGATCATATCAATATATCCATTATATTCGTGCTAATGATGGTTTCGACTAAGACCATGGTAGCTTGACAACTAATCCACTATTCTTTTTAGAAACCTGGGTGTCTGCTGTCTTCTACCCATTCTTTTCTTCAGCCTTGTTGGTGTATTGTATGATGAATGATTTACTTGCTCTTTTCGTAGTCCAACTTTGAATCTTGTTTTTCATCTTTATTCTTTCCAGAATGCGATAACATGCACTCGTATACTGAAATGCCTATTGTATTACATTTTACCTACCCTTCATTTCAGTTTAGATCTTGTCATCGCAGTCTCTGTGTTTATTTTCTAAGTGGTAAGGTTTTCCTTTTTGTGCTAGCCATTCAATTGGCTAACCAGCGTTGGCTGGCTGGACACAGATGCCTCACTCATATACCTACTGGTCTTATTCCTTCGGGTTGACACCGAATACTTGGTGTGTGGATGGAATCGCAAGTGGTGCAGCGCATGCCACTCGCGGTAATGGTTAAAGCGCAGGCATCTTTCGGCTTTGGTCACTGTGTCAGGTTAATCCGAATCGAATGTCGCCAACCATGTTTGCACGTATGTAGGTACACATGTTGCACTGAGGGACTTACTTTTAGCGTCCAGCTCAATAAATCTGTCAGGCGGGTCAGTGACATAAGTTTTCTTTGGGAAACTCTGCTCAGTATCAGTGACTTACAGGTGTGATTGACTTGGCAGTCAGCGCTATTCCAGCCAGGGGACGGAAACAATATAACACTATCAAGTGCTTTCGCCAGAAACATATGTGATATAGGATACATCAATTCTCTTATAATTAGTGCTGGTTTTTCGACCGCATATTTCAATACATTAGCGGCCACAGTCAACAGTTGCGCGCTCCGTGTGCTCTTTGATTGACGGAATACCGCAATAATAAGGTCAAGCTAATGAGTCAAAGTCTCTGGCTTGAGTCTCACAGAAAACCCTATTTCCTTTTGTCTCGAAGGTCAACCTGTTGATTCAGAAACTCAGGGTGAGGTTCCAAACGCCAATCTGGGATATGCCCAGGGATACAAGCCATTGTTCATCAGAACTTGAAGTGTGCGAGCACTGCTGTTTTGATGCAGCACCAGACGGCCGGAATGCCAGAACACACTGATCGCCACGAAGCAGTGCAGCTACGACACCGGCACCTCAACCTTGAGTGCAACAAGGCCTTCAGGCCAAAGTAAACGCCGGAAAGTAGGTGCTGCGTATGCCTTCTGCTGGATAGGTTACTCAACAGAAGTTTCTAAGGATCAAGATTTCTATTTTGCAGTCGCTGACTGTATCCATTTTTGATGATAAGCGAACCGCACGGTATCAGCCCTCGAATCATGCTCATGTGCCTGTGACGCGATCGAAGTAATTCTATCACATTTTTTACTTCTCATGCTCCAGCTACTTGTCACACAGGTGACATATCCGATCTGTTCTATGATCAGCTGTCCACAGCAGTTAGCTCAATACCGGTGAATAACTAACTGTTTATTCTTTGTGACTACAACTTATGAGTTCGGTGCGACTCAGCAATCTGTCCGGGTATACTCGAACCACTTGGCAGCCATACTGTCAATGACGACGGTTATTGTCCGCTTCGTGTATGTGCTACTCATGTGCTACTTATTAGCTGGTTTGAAAAACACTAGATTCCAGATGCATGCAAGCGATACCACAGCGCATCCGGAGGACATCCGGAACGTCTGGCGCAGACAATTTGTTATCCTACTGAAGTGGTCGCCTATCGTTGAATGAGGAACCGTAAATAGCCTATCATAAGATGTAAAAGCGTCACTTTCTAGCGACCAGGATTTAAGAGAGATGCGAAGGGTTTTTGGGCAATGCAGAACACAAAGGCTGTAGACAAAGATTGGTTAGCAAGGGGAACTTCTGAAGCCTGACGGCACAGATTTATGTCGTGCCTTACTCCTGTTCGTTCAATCTATTTTGGAGCAGGAGGCAATCTCTCAAGAGTTCAAGGATCCCCGACAGTACCCTTGTTTAAAAGAAAAGGGGCAACCAAAGCACCGACAGTTGTCGAAACATCAGTCTACGCAACTGGGCTGGAAGGGATCCAGCAAGATCTATGTTGAACCGACTCAGTATGGATGTTCCGGCAAACAGTGTTCTTGAGGACGATGTGGATTTTGGACAAGACGCAGCAGGGTCGACATAGTGTTTGCTGCTGGACAGATCCGGGAGAACTGTTTTGAACAGAGCCAGCCCCTGTATACCCTACTTGCGTACTTCACCAAAGCGTCTGATTCTATGAGCCTTGGGGCGCCATGGACTGTGCTCAGCAAGTCTAGATATCCAGGTAGGTTCTTCAGGTTAATTAAAATGATGCATGCTAATGTGAAGCAGAAGGCGCATTTGTGTGGATTGACCTCTGCTGATTTTATCGTCGGCGTGAAGTAGCACTGTCTTTGCCCAAAAATATTTGGTTTTTATTTGATCATGGTACAAACAGTTACCATACAGAACGCCGGGGACGGCGTCAAAGTTAAACATCACACGGTTGGCAGCTTGCTAAATATTCGACATTTCGGTGCTCCCAGTCGGACATGCAATTCGACACTTAGAATGCTGCCGTTGACGAATAATGGTATTTGTTCATCAGCTGGTCACAGTTTTCGTAACCGTAGCATCCAAGTTTGGTTCGGACATTTTCGTTTTCATAGCAAACTCCGGGTGGAAGTGCTGTGTTTACAGATGAAATCCGCATCATGAAGACATTTTGGAAAGCTACACGGACATTCGATACTTGGGTAGCAATTTGTTGGCAGATCTTTCCGTAGATTGTAAGTTATGGGTTTATTTGGTGAAAGCTAGCGTTGATTGCGGACACCTCAAAGACGTGTTCGAGAAAACCGTAGCCCTAAGATGAACATTAAGCTACCTGACTACGCTGTTGTATGTTGGTGAAACATGAACATATTAACCGAGTTTGTGATATTTGTACCGCTTCCTTCTGCAATGGCTAGGAAGTTTCTGGGGCATTCGATTGGAGGAACTACGGTGGGCAGACAGGGCCGAGTGGAAGTCATACTGGTGCTTAATCGGTTTTGTTGACTAGAACGCGTCCGTAAGATTGTCGGAAAACGGATTCGAAGCAGCTGCAACATCGGCAACTCAAAGTGGATATGCGATAGCACAATGTTATCCAAGCAAGTCTTTCACGCTTTTCCGCTGATTTCAGTTCATAGCAGGATATAATATATGACCCGATCGGTTGGAGCAAAGGTGCCTGGATGGGTTTTAAAGAGTTCAATCGACAACAGTTACTTGGCCGTTACTCCAAACGTACGATACGCAAAAGAACCACAGGCAACATAGGTCGTGTTGATGTGACTATATTGCGTCGAATTGAGTGCGTTTGCTAATGCGCCGGTTGTCTCGGGTTGTTGGTTTGTTAACGTACCCATAGCACTTCGTCAGCGATGAGATGACGAACGCTTCAAGCACATCGTTCGCTCGTAACAACGAAAGACCCTCCGCTCTCCTCCTCAAGAGCCTGAGTGGTTGTGGTCATCTGTCTATTCTTTTCTTCAGTTTTGCTGGTGCCTTGCGTGATGATGGTTTTGGTTGGTTTTCGGTCCAACTGTGAAAGTGTGTTCCACTTTTTCACTCTGCCTTAGAGTGCAATAATGTGCACTCCCACAGAGAAACAATTCGTAGCTTATATTTTTAATATTTTCCTTCCAAGTACACATCTTGTTTTATTTCTTCGGAGAGATAAGGGTTTCAGTTTTATACTGGCATATTACCTGACTTATTGGCGTTGGCCAGCTGGACCGTAGAGACCGCCACTCATACGCTTCCGGGTGTTATTATTATGGACCTATATTGGATACTTGGTGTGTGAGTGGAACTGAAATGTGTTCAGCTCAAACCATTGATACTGAGTATTATGCTAAGATGTTCATTGGTTCAGTTCAAAGTGGCATGCTGATCCGAAACAAACTCCCCCAAGCCAAAGTATATTTTTAATCTCTCTTCGAGTTACTTCCTTCCAACTCTTTTGAAAGAGGACAAAACCGGTCGCTCTACGTCGGTCTGAGATACCTTTTGACACTATTTCGTACTCCTTGGATCGTAGCAATTGTAGGCTAGTATTCTGATTTTGGTCAAATTTGTATGCAATGAAAGGATGCTGAGGAAACTGCAACTCAACTGTCTAAGTCTGTTGATATGCATCCTAAAGATTATTTTACCATCCAAAGCCGAGCGCTGGACGTCGACGATTGCGAAGCTCAAGAGAAATTTAGATGGAACTATCGTGCTGCACTCCGTTGGATACTGGGAAATATAACGGCAACCCGTTACGACCCCTAAGTCCAATAGACATCTGATTACATGGTACTGTTAAAAAAGATTTACAAATATTGGACGCCCGACTCTACAAAATAAACCTGAACTAACAGTTGTATCCGCAGGTGGAGGGCTCCCTCGATAACCAGGTACGCAGTTGTCCTCTGACCTTCGCAGACTTGGCGGTACTCGGTCAAGTGAAGAATGGCGAAGAGTTGATTAATAAGTCCTGTGCAAAATCCGGTTTACTTATTATGACATTGCTCATCACGCTTTCTGACTAACATGAGTAAGAGAACTGACACCAAAAGCTTAAGAAAACCTTAAATCAGACTGAGTCCCTAGTTTAACTTTGAGCGACCCATCTTTGATCTCCGTCTTCGCATTCAGATAGACTTTCCATCCTGCCTCTTCCGAAAAGAAGCACGAAACTTGAGTTTCGCTTTTGTTAGAGCTCATCGGTAGTGAATATCCTTGCGGTAGCCGGGACTGAAACTCCGCCTAAGCTTTCATAAGGAAATCGTGTTGAAGACTGTGCCGGTGACTTCACGCACGACTAAACCATAATACGTGAATGTTCAGTCATATTCGCTTGTGAGCAGTGTGCAAGTTGTCCGATAGCCTTGAGAGGAAACATAGTAACTGTTAACTCCAATGGATAACACCGCGATTAGGACATCCGAGACAAGTGGAAGTCTGTGATTACACTAATCTTGCTTGGCGATGTTTTAGATTACTGACGAGTAGTCGGGAATTTGGTTAATTTCAAGCTGCAATTTGAAGCGACAAGGAGGTGTATTACTGAGGAGTTCTAACGAGAAAGAAGCTGGGGTTAGGTGCTATTTTTCGAAAGAGACTGACTGAAAAGTCTATTTGAATGCGAAGGCTGAGATAAAATGTGGGTGATGCTCAATCTGAAATTAACTGAATCCACGACTGCTCGTTAGTAATATGACTTTATTATTTAGTAGATACGCTGCGCTGGTATTTCATAAAGACCGGAGTGAACATCGATTTCTCAAAGACGAGAAATTCTCTCCATGTTGCAAACTCAGAAGAAGAGGGTGAACATTTCTTCGGGAATCGCATATTCGCCCTTCATAAAAACGACCGGATGTAGATAAATTGAGCTCAGTTCCCTGTGGAACCTTAGAATTTGGACTTATCTTTCAACGTTGCCTCTGGCGACAAGCCTGCGGGCGCACAATTCAGAACATATCTATGCTCTCGAAGTGAAACAATGGTCAAAGAGAGCCAGCTAGGTTTAGAGCTGAAGTATTAGGTCCTGTGGTTCAGGAATGCGCAAACTATATTTTCACCATATATATATATATATATATATATATATTCGCCAGTTAGTTAACTTAGGACGAGTCGGCCCGTGCTCTGACTTGAAACAAATGAATAGTAGTTTGTTAAGTGCCTCGAGGTTTAGTTGCTGGCCTTGAATTCCAATTAAGTATTAGACCGTCTTTCCATAGTTTTAGCTGCTCGTAATCATCCCGTAAACCTACGCATCGCTCTCTTTCAGAATTCTTGTGTTTTGTTGAGTTTGAATAGGCGAATTTAAGTGGCTTGGCAAGATATAGTAGGCTGCAACTCTAACAGAATGCAAACTGTCAAATCAAACCATTGAACGTCAAATGTGTGAGCTGGATTCAACGACCGATAGGTCAACTGCTTCTGGGGCCTTATATATGCAGCAGCTATATTTTAGCCACTAAATCTCACTTTCAGAAATCGCACGGAAAAGAAGATTAGAGCAATGGATTTGACAGGAAGCCGCAGTATCATTAATTTTGACCTTATTTCGTGATCGAGTCGTTATTAGGTGGACGACAGCGCTATCCTCTGAATTGGCTCATCAAGTCTCAAAGTGGGAGTCTGAAAAATTTACATCCAAGGATTATCACACAAACTACCTCATGCTGAGTTCGTAAGACTTCGCTTTACTTGGCCATGGAGAGCTTTCATGACAGATATACACCAACACTGCCAGCTACAACGACGCGAATGAGTAGTGGCCAAGTTCACTATGTATTTTGTTCTCACCTACGAACCTGCACGGCCCAATCCACAAATAACTGTGTCACTGACGTAATACGAACAATATCAAATCAAGATTCCTACGTTGAACTGTTAAACTCTACAAATACCTTAGTATTCATATTGTACGGTGTCCATGAGCCCTTTGCTCCAAACTGACTCTAAGTGAAGGCTAGTTGGTACGAGGTGATGCTTCAACAGATTTTGGTATACCTAAATTTGTATCTCAGGTGGCCAGCTTTATGTCATTGAGCGCTTCTCCACGCATCCCGTGCGGATTACCTCTGAAAAACGAGTGGGCATATTCAGCCATTACGCAATTCAAGATTTGAAATGACGTTTTCGGCAAAAATTCATGTGGTTCCTAGTTGACTAATTCACGCTGCCCGTTAACCAACATCAGACTGGTTATGTGTCTCAATAGGAGCCTGGACAACTCGCTAGTCAAATCAGTCCCTTGTTACTGTTAACAAATTTGGAGGACTTTATTGAATTGTAGACTACTATTTATAGAAGGGGTTGTATGGATGTAGCTAATCCATTCACCGATCATCCGTTCTCAATGGGAAGTTGTTTATTCTTATTTGTATCAAGATGATATTGCTCATCTAAGTAACTGACCGACAAACAATGCCGTTATACATTGAGAAGGCTAGATTTGAACATTTCTGAGTCCCTTGTATAGCTCCATTGCTCAGCTAGTAGAACCCTTGCCGTATCTAGGTATTCCGTTTCTTTTGCTGATTTGAGTCTAGAAGAATCCCAGACTTTTCACAACCGAGTTTCTCTCTAACTCATTGAATCTGGCAGACAGATTATCGGTACTGCAACCGCACCAATTCTAGCCTCGTGCTAGCTCACGGCCAACTATTCTCAAGTGTTCTCCACGGCTAATATATTTGAGTGTCAAGTCACTTTAATAAGTCGCTGTTAAATATTTTTAATTGTGGCTGAATTGTTGTTTTACCTGTTCATGGATTTCTCTCTTAATTCAACTGTTCTGTAATACGATTTACTGAATATGAGCGATTGAACTAATCAGCTACCATTTCATGAAATTGTATTCACATGTCTTTGTAAACGGTTGTTGTGCACTTGGTTAGTCTGGAAACTGGAGAAGGCGTTGTGTGGGAATTTCTATACAAACACTTCACCAGTCTTTGAGTAACACCTACTTCACTTGTTTTAGAATTAGCAGTGTTTTTAGTCATCAACTACATGTAGGCAAGGCAGATTAGTAGAATGGAATGAAGTGTTTATGAAAAAGAGGAACGGCGTGCACGAATCACTTCATCTAAACTAGCAGATGAGTAAACGTGATGGTTCATTCCTCTAAAACCTGCAGTGCAAGTCGACGACTTGTGCTATCACATGAGCGGAAGACCTAGCACAACTAAATTTACAACTGGTACATGCTGGTTTGGTGTATTCAGTTGTAGGTGTTCGTTGACATTATTTCGATTTACTGTAATGTGTTCAACTGATCTGAGCCCGAATTGTTGAATTGTTGAACTTTGAGTTTTCAGGTCTACCTGATTCCTAGTTCCACATTTTCCTTCAGACTCTTCAATTTCATCTGTTCTATGCTTTTTTCATATCCCACCTGCCAACTGACACTGCTGGTTTATTATATTTGGCCAATCTGAATGATAGTCTCGGTGTCAACGAATAACTTCCTTTGGATTACATAACTGACGTTAATTCATCCATTCATTATTTATGTGCACTGACTTTCTGAACAACATTGTTCTGCCGCATCAAGAGCATCTTCATAATGGCCGAAAAAAAGCTTCATTTTTTGGCATTTTAGTAGTTTTTGTGCCAGTCACCTTCATTTAATGGGTGATCCGGATAACTATTTTCCATTCCATTGATTAGCTCGCTTCTTACTGGACATTCCCCAATTTTTGTTCTCACTGGTAAAATGAATAAGCTTTCTTTAGTCCACCGTTTTGAACACAGTTCCGCTTCGCTTCTTTGATTAATCTCAATTGTGTTGGTAACACCGTTCAGCACATTATTCCGCATATCGGTTCGGTATATTCAAGATTTCCATAAAGAATTGCAAAATTTACCATGTTTATTAATTTTCGAACTAGTGCAATAATAAACCGTTATCTCCACCACTCTGTCTAAAGGTGAGACCTGGACAAGTTATGTTTTAGCGTCAATCTAGCTAAGTTTCATCAACCTCAGTTGCTTCGAGTTCAAGTAACTTGATTCGGTTACGAAATAGTCGTTCCGGTTGTTTGGTGAATCGTTCAGAAACACGTACTATCACGAATTCTTACTTCATCCTTCAACTTTTTTTATGGTAGTGAATTTTAAAGAATTTGTTCAGTTTTCTAAACGACATTTGAGTTCAATTTTACTTTTTAACCCAAACATATACACTATTTTAGCACGTTTTGAGCTTTATCTTGTCCTCGGAAAACCTCCACACCTTTGTTTCCGAAAAACAAGGATTTTGCTTTCATATTAATCTATCATTTGAGTAACCAGTAGTGACCTGCCAGACTATAAAAACATCTGTGGCAAACCGCCCCGTATAGTCTTCCGGATTTTCGACGGAGTACGGGGTACGTGAACAGAGTTGCAAGTGATGTAACGTGAGCCAATGTGATGTAAGTAGGTGTTTATTGGCTTCGGTAACTGTGCCACGTGAACCGGGATAGGGTTCTGTCAACCATCTCGGCCACCTCATCAATGGTATCGTATGTTGGGTTGGAGAGAGTGGTTGAGGTGAAATTCTCATGTCCACATATAGGAGTGTTCCATATCACACAGAGGAAACGCAAGACAGATAGGAGAAGGACAGCAGTGCACACGTTCGAAGGCCTATCATCACTAATTCATAACTGCACCACGTTTACCTATCATTACAGGGGAAGCGTCAACATAAACTGTTTTATACTGCGCAAGGTTGAACTGATGCATCTCGTTGGTGACTCTTCAGCATGCTGTAGGATGCACCCCTTTATCCGGTGGAAGATAACACCGAATATATTGATAAGGTTGACCTTGCGAGGGAACACCAACTTCTCGGATCGTTAACGATATACTTGAAACAGATAATAAATGTTAAATGGCCACTAAATTTAGTGTTCTGTTTCATGTTACAAAGCGACTAGTTGACCAGTTGGCTGAGAAGATGGTGAAGGTAAATTAACTCAGCGCAGTGACTTGGCTCCCTTTTCCGATAAGCAGTTCACAATGACGTTCCAGTTGTTTCGGTAGGACAGCACGACGCACCTATGAAGATTTGACGATAGGTACTCAGTTATGCTATGTCGCTATCTTATTTGCCCACCACTGTATTTGTTTAATTATGATTTATTTACTCTTAGTTTTGTCAAAATCAGCCATAAAAATTAAAATATTAACTCCCCTATCTAATTCTTTAGTAATGAAACAAAACATGTTTTGCTGAAAGTTAGAAGTTCAGTTAGCTTCCTAAGTTCCAGTTGTAGACGTTAAAACATAAAAATAACGGACGGATTGTATATTATGGAATTCTTACACTAAGCCCAGTAGTAGCATTATCTCCAGTTGTTGCTGTAGCCATATATTGTTTACATTGGGGGCACATTATGTTTGTGAAACAAGTGAGAAAGCAAAGTCTTATGGTTTCGTTATTTCTGTGTTTCTTCTCAGTGCTGTTGCACCATCTCGTGACTTTTTCTTGCCCTTATGTAAAGTATACATATTAGGATGATAGTTCATAAGCAGCAGCGTGCAAATGTCAAATAAATGTGTATAACTGAACTTTAAAAATGGAAGGGGGACTCAATCCACATTGTGTAGTACTTTTTATTATCAGTGTTACTGACTCATTCGAGCGAATACTAAGAGAAAAATGTAAAATATTTTAAAATCATCCTACTTAAATTCACTGAAACATGTCCGTGCTACTAACCACTCGTTAATTTAGGTAGAAAAATAACTGCTTTTTTCTCCGAAAAACCTATATTTCAAAGATTTGGCGAATTGAACATTTTTTGATTATACTATAATCTGTTACACTCGATATGTTTACATGCACTTGCAATTCTTTTCATAGAATTGGTTTGCAGAAATAAGTAAAACATTTTTGATTTTCGAAGGTTCGTTTGATACAGAAAACCTTAAAAGTAGACAGTGACTTACAGTGGCATGCAGCTGATTTGGCAGGCGGAAACTAATGTTTCTGGTTTGAAAAGCGGCTATAAATACCAAGTGACTTATTGATTTCTGCTAGGTGTCTTCACATAACTACGAAGTAACCACGATACCGATCAATAAATTAGTGTCGCGTGATTTGAAATCGTAATCACACGTACTTGTGAAAATTGGTCAATAATCATAGAGCTGAAGTCAAAGTCACTAAAGTGAACACTTCATCGGACATTTTTCTTGTCAAATACTGCCTTTTTCATCCAATACTGAAGTTCCGCCAGGATTTGTATCATTTCTAATATTAACCGTTAATTTCAGTTGGTTGCTAGTTTAAGTATTTGTTTAAAAACTTTATTTTAACGAGTACAACCACAAGACTAAGAACAGTAATGCTGAAAATAAGAGAGAGCAGGTGTATTAGGTCAGCTACGGTAGAAAGTTATAATCGGAATTAGCCTTGTAAATAGAAGCAGCGCTTGCTCAGATTGCTTGTTCAGGTGCAGAATTTCGGTCTTTGCAAGTACGCAGTACGTAAAAGCTTTGTCTGCCTGAGTGATCACAAATCTGAGAAGATGACCGCCAAAAGCGCCGCTTTACTGTACACTTAACATCTACTTAGAGGGACAATTGGACGACTTGACAAACAAAATGATGAAAGTCAGTTTATTCTTAGGGTGAGTGAAATTCAGCAACTAGTTATCAGTCGTTCACCTTAAGGTTTAGTTATCAATCCTGGACGTTAAATAGTTTCTAGGTGAATCTATCATTCTGAAGACAGGATAGGCAATTCGTAGTTCGATTCCTGCTGTGTGATCAGAAAACGTATACAATAACGTAAAGGTAGAGGAATTATACTTGCCAAAGTATTGTTTGTATACCGTTACTAGATCTTATATGGTTCCCTCTATACGGGTTGCTCTTTAGAGGATTTGAGAAGAACGGATATTTCCAGTTCACTCTCACCTAGAACCACTAGGACAGAAAGTCAATCAAATATATTATATAATTTAAATGGTTAATACGTACAGTCTAACATCCACCCAATGAACACAATAGAGATATCCCGTTATCAACTTCGTATTCGATAAAGATAGCTCTAACTACTAAAAGAATCGTTGAAAGAGCATATGGACCGTCAACTTCTAATGCAAATAGCAAATTGTTATTATCAAGACAAAGTCTTAAATGGGTGGATCATAAGTGAATATCAAAGAGAATTATTTAGTAGTGGGCTTTCTGACGCGCTCATTTCGTTTGCCTTTCAGTTATGTCAACAAAAAATACTTCCAAAGCCAATAGTATTGATCCAGAAAAGTTTTAAACATGCCGGTTTTGCGCGATATACTTAAGCAGAACTCATTTATAAAAAACCGACTAGTCAGCTCTCACCGGGTTTTAGTCTAGAACTAGTCAGAATATTCCTGAATTAATGAAAACTAATTGACAGAACGCGTGTTCAGATGAGGTGTATGTGCGTCACCCTAGTAAACTGGTCGAATTAAAACTGCGTAAACTTGTATTTTTGAAAAAATAAACGCAGAACGTCCCGGATGTCAACATTTATTTATCCCCTTTGGTTTTGAGTGTAAAACAGTGAGGACTTGAAAGAGGACAAAATGGCGATTACTACTTAGGTCTGCCTCGGTGAACACATCCTACTTGGGAATTTGATTATGTAACAACACCTCAAGCAAGACTATCCAGTTGATAGAATTTTTTTGCAATGAACGGAGTGGCTACTGGTTCGTGTGTTCCGATGTCAATGACTGTGGCTTCACTGAGCGAGTCAACTATTGAAACATAATTTCGGCCATTAAGTGTTTGGGATACCGATTTGATTCGTCAACATAAACATTAGCGCAGTTATGCTATTTGAGTGCCAGAACATTTTCGTAGGCTACGTTTGTGAGTATTCGCTCTGGGTTGAAAGTTAGAAATGTAATTTTTCTGAACAGTGTCTACGAACTAGGATAGACGGATGTCATAATTACATCATAGCTATTTCTTGGGTACCTAATATTCCGCAATCTTATCTAATATCCCTCAGCAGTTAATCCGGGAAAACTCCTGGAATGTCCGATTGATAAGAAATATTTCCACCACTTTCCTACCGCTGTGAGTGGTAATCGGTGTAAACTATCGGGTTCCGTAACTTAACGCTTGTGTAAGCCATTCAAGTCATAACATACGACGCGACAACACTTTTGAATAGCTGAACAAATATGTCTCACTGTTAACCCCATAACATAGTAGGCTCAAAAATGTGAGAGATTCGGTCAAGTCTTAGGTTCAATTAAACCGTGATTTACTGAACTTGGACAGCTAGCGCTAAACTCTCTTGTGAAGTGGCGCTGTAGCAACTGATCACAGTGTAGCTGAGGACGATACTGATGATCGAAAGCCCCATACACATGTTGGCGAACTAAACCATAGTGCATTAACATGATCAAATTAATCACACGGTGTCCACAAGAAAATGGTGTGAATGTATTATACATAATCCAATGGAACCCAGATTATAGGAAGACGCGTGATGCATGATATAACATTCTGGATTTAATGATTCAGAAAACTCACCTGAGAACTTCAAGAATTGCCTTTTGATTCACGCACCTCATGTACCCAACGCAGACAGACATTTTGGGGGTAGAACTACCTTATGTATACACTGAGCAAGTTGATTGAATGATGGCCGGCAAATGGATTAAACCACATGAAGGGCTATAGAAGAGTACTAGAGGGGTGGTATACTCAAGTTCTTACGGGGTCTCTTATACAATTAAGGATACTCGAAGCTACGAAAACAAAGCTGATTTCTTTGTACAGCACCTACTGGATGATGATGCAAAACCTACTGCCAGACCTATACAGTTAACAAAAAGAGCGGACTTCTGGTTTATGATCGACCTTGGAACTATGGGTATTATTCAACACGTAGTTAGCTAGCATGTTAAAAATGATAAACTGGAAATCTTTTGCGTTTTTGTAAAGGCGTGAATGTTATGACTTGTGATTCAAATAGATGACTGTAAAACTGAAATCAGTAGTTGAATCCAGTATTGCTGAACTTGTGTGAATGTATTAAAATATGTTCATTACGCCTCTGTCGATTGTTTTCGTGCACACTGGAAGACAGGATGCGTAAACGAGCTTAAAACTTGCAATAATTAGAGAGTACCCGTAGTGTTTCGAACGTTATCAGAGTAACCAAAAGAATAAAATTGCATACATCAACAGTTGTATTCATATTGTGGCTTCGTAATACTCGGAATTAGGGACTTAGAAGAACCCTAGAAATCGTACCCGGATTGAAATATCTCACGAAAGTAATAAGTAGAAGACCTCGTACTGGTTGTAGTAAGCAGCTCTTATTCACGAGGCAAGAGGCTGAGTTTACGGATGTACAGCAATATTAAGGAAGTCACAGTCTGTCATTGGTTGATCGTATTAGCACATATAAAGTCACAAACTGTGGGTTAATTGATGCAATACAAAACAGAAAAATAGCGAATAACGGAAGGCGTAACATTGAGACTGTTCGTCTCATCCTGATATAATATCTTTAACGCGACGTTTGAATTGACCCCCGGTTAAATCTTCTATTTTGTCGGGGTTTGGTTAACTGGTGAATCCAGTAGATTTTTTCCACAGGCATGTACGCCAGTGCCCTTACCGCAGAGGTTGGATAAACCGCAAATTAGTTATGCGTGTGCAACATCGTTCTCATTCGATAAGATATAGCTGCAAGGTTGGAATAAGAAAAACAGTTTACATATCCCAAAGCTTTTGGACGCGTCTTGTCTATAGTAGCATGAATGATAGAGTTGTATTAGGGACCATGTTCATTCGCACACAGCACTCGTGGGGTCATCGACTCTCAAGTTCAAACTTCCGACGATTGATAATGGGGGCTGAAACTGTCGGTTGTCCCTTATGATGGACATGATAATCTGAGCCAATAGGTGCTCCCAAAATCAAAACATTCTTCGTCTTCCTACGGAGACTTCAGTGTTCCTGTAGGTCTCCCATCCTATCTTATTCTCGTTTGCAGTCCATTTTGTTCATAAGGCTCTTTAAAACACGAACGCTGCTGGCGTAATACCTTGTACACTGTGCTGATCAGTAGAGTGTTTGAATACTATTTGATGTAAAACTCTGAGCTTTCCACTTTGGATTGAACGTTCACCCCTGGAAAAAACAGTTTAAACGTTAACCACTCTTGTCGAAATGGGGACGGCAGAAAACGGCCTACATGTCTTCTGATGGAATGACTGATTCTAGAACTCTTAGAGTGAGAACAGTTAACAGTGGCAATTTCCTCCGGAACACCAGGGCGTGTAATAGGTTAGTTCAAGCATCTAGTGGTAGCTGAAACATCAACTTCGCCAGAGTGACACATTTCAGGAGGTTGCAAATAACCCTGACTTTCAAGTTAGTGAAAAAGAAGTGATGGAGGTCATAAAATTAACGGCAAATTTTGTCCATGGTCTGATGGGATGTTCCACAAACTGTACTGTTTAAACTGTAAGTTTAGAAAGTTGTCGGATTGCTGACAAGGTCCATGATGTTTTGCGGTGGATTTAACACTCATAAACATTGACGAGCAGTGGAATCCTTTGCTAATATGACACTGGGTTCTGATACCTACAGGATTTCCTTCCTAGGTGCATAGTATAATTTCTCGCCTTAGAACAAACAGTAGAACAAACATAATTCCACGCAGATTGAACAAGTACTCCACTATTGTTCCATTCGGCGGGATGAATCAATCAAATTAATCTAGAGCGTGCTTTTTAGATAATCAGCCAGGAATTACAGAACGTTTCTCGTGCTAAAGTCAATTATTTTCTTTTATTGCCTATCAATGACACGTTTGAATTGTTGTTTAGAGCTGGGCGGTGTTGACAGCAGCCAACATCTCCAATAGGTCTCTGTCACCCAGCTGTTCTTCTTCTGGTGACAATGAACCCAGGTTGTATCAATCAGCTGATTTTCTGACCCCGGTAAATATTTTACTGTAACCTTATGGCTGACTGATCCGGTTGTTGGCATTTCCCTTGATAAACCAACATAGCTGTCAATTGTGATTGTTTTGTGCGCAGTGTGGTGTCTGCTACTCATAGGCATGTGCCACCCTTCACGTATGTAGTCACAGGTAAGTGTTGCTTTCATCGGGTCTGAACATCTGCTTGCGGTATAAGAAAGCACCTCGAGCAGTACCCGGTATTCTTTGTAAGTCTGTTGAATTCGTCACGGAACTACTCCATCCACAGACAAAAGCGTTAGTCGAAACGAGCACATGGCCAAATCCAACAAAATCGGGCACAGTAGGGATAGAAACAATCATCTACCTAACACAAGAATATGCTTTGCATAATGCGTCGCCTCATTGAAGTGGATCATTTTCAAATGAACAGTTCGGCCACCGACAGTGAATCGGTGAAACTTTCTTGAGATTATGTAAGGTAGATAACCCAGGAATGTTAGTGACAGTAGCAGTACACTAGACGATGGAGCGCACAGATTTGCTAAGTATGTTGAAGCAAAATCATTTCCGTTTCACCGGTTACACACATTTTATAAACAGTCGCACATCTAGCGTGTGGAAACAGTACAACAGTTCGATGGGGTTGTCATCATACTCTAGTACAAGTATCCAAATTCACAGACATTGTCGAAATTAATAATAGATTCGATTGGCCTTGCACAGCGTGAACCGAACTTAGGGTCAATGATAGTTAGAGGTTCAGATTCCACGGTAAGTGGTGTGCAGATCTAACACTGCAGCTTATAGAAAATACTGACATCAAGTCGGTTATGGGATAGTTCTGAGTCGCTAGATAACAAAGTTTTAAGTAGTTATTTCATTTCCCATCTCCTACAAACTGGCATATTCTAGCGTTTTTCGAAAACAATGGATATGAAGTGTAATTACGCAGTGCCGGAGATTGGCTATGTAATGCTACTCTGAAACATTATTTTGGATTTCTGCAATCGTCACTTCTGGAGTATTCAGGGGACTGAGTCGCAGCTGACAAACAGAGAATCTCACTCCTATCAGATTCTGATTGATTTGTTCTTTAATATTGATTTTTTTCAGTCGACGTCATTTACTAGGCTTATTATTCTAAATATAACATTGACATATTAGTGAGCAAAACCGACATATGTTATGTGAAAAATTTGGGGACATGCGCAGCAGCTGTCTTGCGTTCAAGCAATGACTAGATTCAGAGTTGATAGATGAATACATTTCCAAAGATGGGCCTAAACTACTCTGCGTTAACTTTACCGAAAGCGAATCCATCCCAATGAGCGGATTTGAACAAATGTTTAATTTGTGAATTCTCAGATATGTATATATATGTATGCGTAATTACAGAAGATGATATTGGCAGAATGAACAAAATATTACGTTAACTTGAAACGCCGTGTTTTAATCCGTGACAAAACATATTTTCATATCCGACTTCGCAACGTGAACAGTATGAGATCTGGGAGTTGTTAGATGAGTTTGAACTTGTAGAATCAATGCAACCGTAAGACTGAAGTACATGAAATACTTTAAAGAGCGCTGGATCGGGCATTTCTTCCTGACATGATTAGCTACCGTATGAACCCATTTTGCTCTACAACTTTCAAAAAATGCTGATTAATTTTAGGCAATTGCGATGGTCTTTTTGCAGGGATCTGTAAGTTTTCAGTTAGTTTCCAGATGAACTGCCGTGAAGACATTCATCAGGATTTGGTAAATGCGTTGGGGGTTTCAGAGGCCGTCCATAGGATACAGAAAACCTGTCACATTGAGAACGATGTTGCAAATTTATTCAATCTAGCTCACGGAATTCTCCCAAAGTAATGTGATTTGGTCCTTAGTTCACAGTCATTAGCGCGTTTTGCAGTTACACTTGAAATAAAGTAGTGCATGAGTGCGGCGTATTCAAATTTATTCGCGGAAATTCCATGGCATCCAAGCGGTCAGACTATTTATATGTAACGAAATGAACTATTTCAGCAGTCCATCATTCTCCTAGATCACTGTAGAAAACTGACGTGGTATAATGGGATCTATCAGTGGTAGAGAACGATGTTTCCGACGTACTGATCTGTGAAACAATAACTACAAATTTTCAGTTGATCTTCAGTTACCAAACTGTCCCACGGAAACTTAAGGTTTACTGTCTCACCGGCGACCCTTGTTGTGATTCCAGTATCTGACAGTTAATGTTTCACAAATAATCCACGATTCTAGAATAAGAGAAACAGAGAGGCATCTGTCCAGAAATTATCATAACCCTCGATCAGGTGTAAGAGCATGTCTCACGGTAGTGGTTAGTTGCACGCGTTTTTCTTAACATGAAGAGAGCAAAAAACACTAACAGCGAAATAGCCTGGTCCATCGATAGTTATGACCAAAAAGATTATCAATCACTTAATCCAACAAAAGCACGTATTCTGAGCTGCGTGCTATCATGTGACATTAAAAATAGGGAAATGAGAGGTAAACGTTAAATAAACTACCTATATGTACCGTAATCAATCAGTTTACTGGATACACGTAAATTATACCACCACTTTCAACTTCCTCAGAGAACTACGAATTAGCTTTGCGCGGTTATCAATAATAGTCTAATAAGATTATACATTTCGGTAACCCACTTGATGCAGTGGGTTGGGAAATCTGAGGGTTCACTACTTAAGTAAAATGGTCATAAAAATTATTCCCATACAGTTACCTTGTTTTTACAGTTTTACCGATGGACAACAAACGAGATATTCACTTTTCTGTCATCACATTCAGTGTCTTCTTTAGTCCAACAAATATGATTGGATCAGCTGGACCGAGATTGGAACAGTTACAATCCTTAATGAGAGTTGTGATTTGCTTTCGTATATACCTTTTAAGTTTATTACACATGATATGGTGATTAACATGACTGTCACATGCGAACTAGCTGTACACGGGATCTAACTGATAAGAACATTTCCACCCTGATGAAGAGCCCCGTTGAAAGGTAGATTTTGGAAAATCGGAAGGAAGGAAGATTTATACAATCTGACTTCGTTTTCATGGCTGGCTCACGCTGAATGCTTACTTTTGGTTATATGGCCTACACTAAATTGAGACAGGTAGTCTAGTTATTAAGAACATTCATATCAACCATTTTCTCATATGTATTATAGCCTTGACAAACTTTGGACGAGTAATCGTCTTAAACTTAATTAAAATGGATGAACAAAGTTAGAGACGCAAGATTTCATATTAACTGATCAATAAGCAAAGTGGTTTACACCATTTTATGTTTGTTTGTTCAAAAAATCTAGAAAAATTGTTTCAGAATGTCCTAAATCCCTTCCTCCGAAAGCGTTCACTGACGAATTATACTGGTGGATTTGAGCATACGGGAGTTCGTGATGCTTGCTACAAAGGCGGATGACGATTGAAGTACATTTGGGAAAGAAAGATGATAGTCAGCCACTGGAATTTTGTTAGTAATTTACGTGTATTTTTGCAAACTGAATTCGCCGATGACTTCACTTGACCGCTGTGTGTATGCTGGTGTTAGGAATTTTTTAGGTCTTGAAGTTTTTCATCAAAAGATCGTGAGGGGCAGTGGAGAACAACACAACTGGAGGAGGAGCATAGAAGTATTAACAAATCTTCAGATGAAAGTTAGTGGAAAATGATGTCGAACGAATCATCTGAAACGTAGGATCCTTGACTTCTGCGAAAAACATGGTGCCTTGAAAGACCATGGCTTGTTTTTGCGTAGATTATTTTCAACTGTAAGTCAATCATCACTTGAAATTGACTTCACTTGTCGCATTCCTACTGAAGTTCAAGTTGGCTCCCTTCACCACAGGCACTAGGATGGAGTTTCACTTTCGTTAGAGCTCGCCAGTAATGTTTATTCTAGTCCTGGTCTAAAGATGAACTCTGGCCACGCTTTCATGCGGCAATCTTGTTAGTTACTGCGCCATCGATCCCACCTTAGGCACGACTGGACTACCACTTGCAGGTGGTCAGCTAACGGTTCTAACTCTAACCACAGAGAAACTGGAGTCTAGGGCTTCCTTTAGAAAGTAGCCGACTGAAGAGTCAACATGAACACAGAAGATGCGATACCCGTATGGTTTTAACTAAGGTTTCCCTATTACTTAACGGTTAATCCAAATTACTTGAGTGTTAATTGTATGAAACTGGACTTCGTCCAAGTCTGTTACTGCAAATGCTTCTTTGTGAAACGCTTGCAGCGACTGTTATTAACGAGTGAAAGTACAATGTCCGCGCACTTCAAGGTAATCGAAGAGAAATCAAGAATGCTCAACCAATCGGTCAACTCAGATAAAGCGTCATATTACGCCTGTGTTTATTTAAGGGTTTTAAAAATAAATACATCCCAAACGTGGATTGTTTCAACGATTCAAATAGCCCCATGGGTTTATTAGTAGTAAGAAGGTGTTTTGGCGAACAGTCTGTTTTCGGTTATTCATTATCGGGCAAATTGCATATTTTATATCATCATGGTTGTCAAGCCATCAAACTCAACAGCAATTAGTTACATAGTTACGTCACGCGGTTGTGAGTTGGAGGGCAAATAGGTGATACAATTGACATCTGGTGATGTAGAGTCGGTAGCGGGAGGCCATGGTAACCGTAGGGTCTGTAAAAATTTCTTCTAAGCACACAACTGGGGTGGTGAGTTGAAGTCCACTCTGACTGCAGTTCTGGCGCACTTTGTTGACTCAAGGCACGAAGTCTCATCGGATGTAGCTTTCCAGTCCATTTAGTGCTTGCCCAGTCGTCAGTCCAGAGGAGTTAAATTTCGAATTCTGGCCACCGAGGAGGCGATCTGAATTCGATTGCGCAATCCACAGCCGTGCGTTCCGAAGAAATTTGTTCATGCCCTACGGCTACAGTAGACGCCGTCAACCACTTCACACCTCTGGAGGTCAATTTGGTCACTTAATTGTTCCGCAAATCATAACCGTTTGGCTCAATTGTGTGACAATGATGATTTAAAATGTTATGTAATTGGCTCAATGATGAATAACCGAAAGCAGACTGTTTGCCAAAACACCTTCTTACTTCTAATGAACACCCCAAACTGCAAACTAGAAAATACCAGTGTCCTTCTAATGACAGTTCTCTTGAATTATTCAGGGTTATCTGACTTTTATTTTACGCAAAAGAAATACTACGTCGCTGATGTTTATACATTAAGTTTTTTGTGTAGCAATCAACCAATCGATTAACTATGCTCGGTTGTTATATACGGCCCTCTGGAATTTGACATAGAGTTGCACAGTTTAAATAGCCAGAATCGATATTGTGGTAAAGGAAACTGCTGGTTAGACTAACCTTTGTATCTAATGTTAACATACCGATATCTGTTGCTAAGTCCGACGTTGCAACTATCACGATGGGTGCTAATGGCCAGCTGGAAATCTTTTCTAGAGGGTATAGATCTGTGAAACATGTTTGACGTTGTTGATTAATATTTGCGTAATTTCAAGAAACCCTTTAATGAACTGATGTTATTGTCGCAGTCCTGGTGCAGCCTGCAAAGTGTGTGCAAGAAATCACCACCTGAACAGGCCGGACATATGCATCGTTGTAAAGTTATCGAGGTTAGACAACTTTGCACTAAATGCATGGTGTTTTTAGTTTTGATCCACGCTTTCAGACCCGTTCGGATTTGATTGAATCAAGACTTGCGGCATTCACAAAGTACGATGGTACGTTTATTTTAAAACTGTCAGTAACTTCTGGGGAAACAGCTGAATTACGGTTTGGTTTGTCCAGGTCTGTAAAAAAATGTTGCCAGAGTGTTACCACTGAGACTTTTCGAGATCTTCCAGTTAACGGGAAATCCCTGTTATTCAAGCTTATGTTTAGGTCAACGGGGTTCAGCAGGTTCGCCTCGACGGACTGATGGTGCTTACGTACCTTATAGACTCGTACACTCTCTCCTTCTTCTATCCCAAGCCTGCGATTTTGTTTGAAATTTTTAACCACGTTACTCAGGCAATATATGATGATTGTTCCTAGTGTAGAACTGCGAACAATAGGTTCGTCCCCGCTTTGTCTACGTACTTCATCTTATGCGTTTAATCCCGGTTCAACAAGGATAAAACGTGAGCACCTCAGATTCAATGAATACGAGTCAAACACTTGACCGCAGATAATCTGAGCGGAAATAGCAAGCAATTACCATACCAGGCGATCAGGAAGGAGAGAAATTCAGAGGCGACGATCATCTATGACGTACGCGACGTTGGGACATATCAAGTTATTGGGACATCGACATACAAGCGAGAGAAACCATTTCATGAACTGTTGAGAAACATAGGCGTCCGGTTGCACGGCCGTCGAATTGTTGGCTGAGTATAATGCCTACCCACTTCTACAGGCATAACACTTCAGCATTCTGGGGGCGCGCGGTAAAGGAGCATGAAACTGCTGAGTTCTGGTGAAAGACATCGTCTGAAGTAGTCCTCATTCAGGTTGAATAATCTGCAGTGTTATTTAAACGACGTTTTGTCAAGACAATCATATTAAATCAATGGAACAGCACCAATCGATGCGTAGGTTTTGGCTGCCATAAATTATTGAATTTATCTAGCCTCAGTGTAGTACGGTTGGGTGCCACATAAACATTATACAACTGAATTAACAATACCCAATCAGACTAATTAGATTATATTCGATGGTATGTAGTCTATATTCTCAGATATATACTCGAACCCATTGCGAGTTGCGGCAAACCATCTCACGTATTATATGTTCACAATATTATCTGCACAACTAACTTTGAAGCCCACAGTCGTCCTCGTGTCATCTTCCAGTTTCCTGTGTAGCAATGTTTTTGACACAAGATTACTCACAGAGAAGCTCACTGGAATAAAACAAGAATGCTTAAAAACAGTAGGTTGTCAGTTTCTTGATAGTCATTTTTACGGGACGGAATCATTTATATTATACATGAATAATGGCATAGTTGCGTTTTTCATATGTAATCTGACAAAAGCTGTGTACTTCCTCTTCGTCGTCGTTGGAGTGATTATATAGATGTAGTACAAAAGAGATGAAAACCAACAAACTTCGCACTGAACTGCCAGGGGATTACCAACTCCGTCCTGAGTCTAATGGATATCGCTTACAAAATATTATCTAATTGTATAATTCATGTAACAGCGTAATATCAACGGTTAGAGGAATAACCAATCATTATTTCCTATCCCAATGTTTATTGTAGTAACCAGTGCAGACATAAAATAAACCGAATCTTACCCATTCAAACGGGTAAATGAAATGAAACAAAAGCCGTAGTTCTTGCTATAAACATTAAACTGTCTCACGCTTTTATAAACTTAAACATTTTAATGCTAACGATAAAAACTTGAGTCGCGAGATGTTATTAGGTCGTTTACTTTTTATCAATGACGAAGGCAAACCATTGAGTTTCAGATAACATGCGGACAACAGCGATAGAAAGCACCAACCATTGATGTTTACACGAGCAGTTGTCATCGGTTCCAAGGCGGACAAACTGCCTGAGTCAACAGTGCATGCTAGACAGCTATGTACGGACAAGTCAGCATACCACAGACTTTTTAGTCTGCTCGTCAATATCCTCAGAACTATCTTCCAAATGTTCACTTCACAGTGCATAAAACACTGTTTCCAAGTGACAATAAACGTTAGTGAACAAATCGGAGGCTTCTCAAAAGATACATTCTATTAACGTCGAATTTTTATATACAAACGTTCCACTTACAGAAACAGACGAAATTTGAGTGATTTCATATCTAATCAGATTTTATCTTAGTGTTTTCCTCCTGATTATCTTTGGCAGCTTATAATTTTATATACGGAGAATATCCACTTTCATTTTAAAGAGCTCTCTTACAAACAAATGGATATCGTGGCGATGGGTAGTGCAATAAGATCAAGGCTGGCTGATACATTTTTAGACACAATTAAAATGCAACTATTTTATGCTATTGCTGGTATAAGATTTTGTCAGTAGTATGCGGACGACATTTTAAATTTTACCACAACTAAGCAATTTTTTTACAATCTGTGATCACTTCAATTCGACCGATCTAAATCTCACCGTTTTCCATAAAAACTAGTCGAACGGTGGCCCTATTTCTGGACATCTTACATACTAGGTAACAAGACATGTCGACACAACTCTCGATACACGGCAAAGTCACTTGTAACGATTAGTACTCGCAATTTTTTTGGTTTACACCGGTTGCATACAAAGGATTCCTCATACGAACAATGTCTCAGAGGGCCTGGCATATTTGCACTGATGACTAGTTAGAAAAAATAAAGCGATTTCAAGGGCGGTCTCAGCAACAAACGGATACCCGACAGGTCTTTCGCTATTCATGGCGAACGAATATCGATCAAGATTGATACGTGTGTAATTGTAAAGAGGCAGGTATTGCTGACGTAATCCCTAGGCTGCAGTCTGTATTGGCCCTCTCCTATATTGCAGGTGAACTGCGTCCGCTAATTCCAACTAGAAGCTCGCTCAGCTCGCTCCGACTCTTGTCTTACCGAAATGCTCAGTCCTTCATACAATCTATTAACTCATTCTTAATTGCGGTGACGTCTATGTCGACAAAACAGACTAGTGCCTACGGCAGCCAGTGGATGAACCTATACTAGTGCTAGGTGCTGGTGATGACGCATTCGACAATGGCAACAGGGCATGAGACCAGAAACCCGGCCCCAGCCACTTTAAGGGACATCATGGAAACAGATCACGTCATTCACCCAGTAAACTTGTTCAATGTGTTACCGCATAATCGAAACCCACTATTTGTGGAGGAAGTGCTTATCGGTATTCATCGTCCGGTCTTATGTGTGCATACAGTATCGACCCAGACAGTTGATCACCTTGGAACTGATAACAACTGCATGTCCATTGTAAACACTAAGGGTTGGTCCCTTCTATTGTTGCTGTCCGCACGTTATCTAAAACCTAATGGTTCGCCCTCGCGACTGATAAAAGTAAACGAAATGATAACATCTCGGTTATTACGCCTTCTTTCGTCATTGGCGATCATAAAAACGGTGCCCTAGGTTTCACATTTATAATTATACTACTTAATAATACTCAATAGCTGAAATAAAAGGGCAATTATGACAGTCACTGCGACTATGTTTCACACATACTTTCCACAATACTGTCGACTAGGAAACGGCTTCGAAGTGAAGTGAAAAATTCTCACCGGTGTTAATGCTTTGTATTGAAAGAGGAAAATTTCAATTTCTCAAAACCCAATCGTTACAGTTGAGACACAGTGGGTAGGATAAAGATAGCCAGAGTTGACAAGCGCTCCTCATTAATACTGGATGGTGCTCACTGTATTTGATCTGATGGCTTATGATCACTAATACTTTCATCAGGTAGGCGAAAGTGGAACAACCTGGTGTAAAGCACTCATCTTCTCGAAGATCCACGCCTTACTATTGATTGTGTATCTGGTTGCCGGACATGATAACAGCGTAATACGGGACCAGTTTTATGGTTGCAGCACTGCTGGCTTCTGAATAAGGCGAGGGAGGTTAGAAAAAGTGTCCTCATAGAGAGAACTCGGATCGCCTTCTGGTTGGCGGCTACCGCTAGCACATCACTTCCTGCGGCAAATAAATTTCGGTGATGTTGAAAAGCTTGACATAACTTTGAATGCACTTACTGCTACCTGTAGTAACCAGAATCAAACACCGATGTCTTACGCAATGAGCGCTTGAGTAAGGCAAGCCACCCAATGTAAAGTGAGTCAAACCCTTAGATCGTTGACTGTTATGTTCTTCTGGCTGGCTGACCAGACTTTTGAGTTAAAGTTTGTTGTATATTTCTTTAACAACAACCTCTTCCTCGACACCAACACCTTGAACGTATCGGAATATATCTCTCGCTGACAGTGAAATTATTTGACGAATATCACCTATTCGGCCATTCCAAAATCAAGAAAACTGATAAAGGATTCTATGTTTCAAACTGCAGCCAAGAAGATCAGCAAGTCGGTTTGGGAGGGGGGTTGCGCTTGAGCATAGTGTTAGCAGTATCTCTGGTGTGCGAATCTACGATTCCGGTACCAATATTCAGTTTAAGTTCGTCGTCAGTGGACTCCTGATCCAGGTGCTCTGTCCTCGGCTTATCTCTTTACACCAAAGCCGACAATCATCGTCAGGCTTGAGTGAGCGTCGCGCTCAGTTTTATAACAGGACAATGAGTGTTCGTTTGAACCCAAATGAGCAGCCACTAGTGTGCTATCAAACAAGGTACATCGGTTAAAGTCTGGTAGCGAGAATGGGAAACGTTTGTACATTGTCCACACCGGCGTACGCTCCAAAAGGCCATTGTCCAGATGCTGCCAAAACTGTGTTTTATGACGACCTCACTGAATTATTTATCAAAAAGTCAAGTATCATCATATCAATGAACGTTTTAAGACCCAACTTGGTTTTCTAGCTCTAGAAGAAATGCGTCTTATTGGTACTCATAATGTCCAACCACAGCACTAAGACAGGCGTGAAGTTTTGCTGTGAAACTGTGCGTCTGACAGTCCACATATGTAAAGTACAACATTTCAACATAGAAAGAAGTGTTTCTTTACATGAAGATCTCCCTACGCATCGGAACGGCTCAGACAAGTCAGAAATCAGTTACAGTCGACACCAACCTGCCAAACACTACTATGCCTTCTGGATTCCGAAGA
>JTDE01000414.1:168922-192151 GCA_014338405.1 Paragonimus skrjabini miyazakii | reverse complement strand
GAGAAGGGGAGGTTTCTGGCGCGGCCGAAGTGCATCAAACGAGAAACGCCGGGATGACAAAGCGATTCATATAGTCCTTTCAAGTCAGTATTTGTCATTAGACCCCCGCAGCAATTACGTGGGAGTGCATCTGCCTGTCGGTTATATTTACCAGGTCGATATACTACATCGAACTTGAATGGCGACAGTTCCAGCTTCCAACGTATAATTTTATCGTTCTTGACTTTCCCCTATATCGATTGCCGTAGTTGAAGGCGACGGAACGTTGGTCAGTAACAAGTTTAAAATGATTACGAAGTAGAAAGTGTTTCCATTTACGTATGGATTCCACGACAGCGTACGCTTTCTTTTCTACAGCGGAATGGTGCCGTTCAGTGGACGACAGACTACGCGAGAAGGCTACCGGTCGACCATTTTGATTCAAAGTGGCTGCGATCGCCACGTCAGAGGCGTCTGTCTCGACAACCAAAGGGGTATCGTACTGAATAGTAGAAATAGCAGCTTTGCATAACTCGTCTTTCAGAACCTCGAAGGCTTCTCTAACTTCATTGGGTAGGGGGAGAGTGTTATTATGCACAAGTTTATGAATTTTATCAGAGAAGTGAGATATCCACCGTGAGTAGTAAGTGAATAATCCCATTATTCGTTGCTGGGATTTCAAGTTAAAGGGAGGGGCTAATTCTCGCAGAGGTAACAGGCGATCAGGATCCGGTTTGATAATGTTCTTGGATACCTCATAACCTAGAAGTTTTATTTGTTTGGCGGCGATGATGCATTTTGATTCATTGGAAGTCAGTCCATATTTTCTGGCCACGTCTAGGAACTTTCGAAGATAGAGATCATGTTCAACGGAGTCGGTTCCACATACCGTAATATTGTCAACGTTAACAAAGATGTCTTTCAGTCGTTCGCGTGCTATTATATTGTCAGTAGTTCGTTGGAAGCAAGCGACACCATTCGTCACGCTAAACGGAATCCGACAAAACTGATACAAACGTCCGCATGCCTCAAAAGCCGTAAAAGGTTTTTCTTCTTCCCGAATAAGGATCTGATAATAAGCACTCTTTAGATCCAGAGTGCTATAGGTGTCGTACATGGCGATGCGTTCGATCATTTCGTCAATTTTTGGGAGAGGATAGACATCTAAGAGCGTATATTTGTTAATTGCTTGGCTGTAGTCAACTACCATTCTTCCCTTCTGCCCGTCGTTAGTGACTACCAATAATTGAGCTCTCCAAGGGGAGGAGGAAGGCTCGATGACCCCTTCAGCAAGCAAACGGCGAATTTCATCGCGTATAAACTTTTCGTTAGCTGGATTGTGCCTTCTGGATTTTGTTGCAATGGGTTTGAAGTTTCGCATCAGGTTTTGAAAAAGGCGAGGAGGTTCGATGTGAGCTGGGGTCAGTGAACAGAGTGAAAACGGTGGTTTTGTTTCACCGAATGGGATTTCAACACTTTTATGAAGTCTAAGAAAGCCATGTCCTAGAAGAACGTCTGCACATAAATGTGGTAGAACTGACAGCTCCACTCTCTCATACATAGCATCTTTGTACCTGATCGACGCCAGAACGTGACTTCGCGTGTCACTTGACAGAGCGGTAGAGGCCATTTTTATCTTGCTACGAGATTTGTGAACTTTCCAGTCATTCTGCAACACTACGGAAGACGCGACATAACTTTCAGAACTACCAGTGTCTATCACGGCTTGTAAGCGAGTTCCGTTAACTTCGAGATCAACCACAACATCCGAAAGACACTCCGGAGCCGCCGCTGATGTGACAGTCGAAATGGACGGTCGGGTGATAGAAGAGCAGGGCTGTCGGTTCCGGGGCATCAGGCAAACTTTTTGAAAGTGCACCTTTTTTCCACACCCATTACATAACGCATCTCTAGCAGGGCACTTCGAATGGGGGTGTTTATCATAACCACAGAAGACACATTTGCTAGTCGATGAGCTGAAGGCTGCCACATCAGGCATTCTGGTAGAATTGGGCGAGTTTTCTGAGACCTCGGTTGCAGTCGTGTAGGCGTTAGTCGGAATGGACTGGTATAATTGAGACTGTTTTTCTGCCAATTCAAGCCATCTGGCCTCATCGAAAGCTGCCTGGAAATTCAACACTTTGTTCCAACAGTCTCTGTCGAATCTGGCTAGACAGTAGACCACTTATGAAAGCGTCTGGAGTTGCATCGTCTCGATTCTGCCTGGCCGTAGTGGCTTTAAAGTTACAGTCTTTCGCAAGCGACCTCAATCTGTGTGCAAATTGGTCCAGCGTCTGTCCACCCTCTTGTCTACAAGTCGCTAACAGATGACGAGCGAATACTTCGTTCTTGGGCTTCACATACAGGTCCCGTAGTATGGAGACTGCATCGTCATAACTATCGCATTCAGAGATATACTCATAGACCGAAGACGAGATGTAATTGATCAACGTAGTCAATTTGTTGGGATGGAGACTGTTAGTAGACGACAAGAAATTAGTGAATGTACAAAACCAGTGATTCCACTCTTTGGAAGTATTAACGGCGTTGGGTTCGACGTCAAACCTTTCAGGGCGTAGGATCCGTTCCATCACGTAGTTGTTAGACGAATAAATTGTTGTGAACAATCAGATTCGACGGCACAAACGAACAATCTTGGGTCAGAAACAGAAGAGTAAGGGGCCCGTATGATAGGCTTTATTCGTCTAACAATTGGCGCACGATAGCTGAAATGGAAAGCGTGAATCGATTACCAACTCAAGGATAAAACAACACAAAATATTATAACAGCTATATCTATTGTGGAACCTGCAGAGCGGGCACCAGAAATGGGGGTCGGGAGGAGCCTGAGAACAAAATTTGGTAAGACAGTGGTGGAGGGTTTTAGCGATAGTATGTTTTCACCTATCCACCCTGCTGTATGCAACAGGCAGGGCAACCCAGGTTATGCTACCAGACGGCCGACGCAGTATGGAATTAACAGTATTGTGAGTACTCATGGTTGTGTATGGACTGAGATACTGCCAGGATGCCCAGACCTAGACAGGAAAACGATTAGGGTTTTCAGTCAAAGCCTTTGGCTCAATAGCTTGTACCGCAAGGCAGCGGGTGGGTAGCAGTATAACAGAACTGGTACATTTTTCGGAAAAAGACACCAACCCTCCTCCAACCCCCAACCTGGAGTACCAGGAGACTGGTTTGTCAGACCACTACCTATTGGCCTGCCTGGCATGAGTGATTCTATCGGTGTGGTGGTCACATCGTTCAGTTTAGCCCAATAGGTCATTGAGATGCGCAAGCCGTCACACCAAGTCAAGGTCCAGTCTCGTTGTGACAGGAGTAACAACCTAAGAGTGGTGCGAGTAGAATGAACTCATTCATGGTAAGTCAACAGAGTGTTTGTTCACGGTTCTGTTACATTCGCTGGAAGTATTTTTGACAAAGCCGATTCATCTTGCTTCGCCAAATTGGATCCTAGTTCTCTATGGAGATGCTCGTCAACGTAGGTAATTCCAGAAATGCATTGCAATGGATACTTGCTTTTGCTAAACCATAACCCCGCCAATCAGTGCGCTGTGGATACGTAAACGGTAAGAGGTGAACAGGCCCACAACTTTTGAAAGGTTATATTTCCTGATGTACATGTGTATAGGTGACGCATCGGGTCCAAAGCCATTAGAGCTTGTGAAAGACCAACGTTTCCGTAAGCCAAATAAATCTCACCCAGTACGTTCAAATACTGTGTATGTGATCAGTAAACGTTCGGAAGTTTGTGCTTTCGTCCACATGTCTAAGACGGAAAAATTACCGGCACCTCAGTCGTTGTAACTAACTTGTAATCTGCTGACTGAACGTTGTGGATTTAGTACATTGGGAAGGCGTGAGTAATAAGGGGCATGTACTGCTGAAGGAAAACCGCGTTAATCCGAAGGACCTTTGTAGACGATCTTCAACTGATCGGTGCTAGTGAAATCGTACATACCTTTGGGGTTGACAATTAAAGTCGTCCATACACTCATTTACTTTGTACAGACCATCATAAGGTTGGTATTGAAACTTTGTCAATCAAACCCTGTTGAAGACAAAAGACAGGCGGTCACAAATAAACACATGTCCCAGTTTATTTGCTTACCCATTCATCATCCTCATCATAGCAGCCGAGAGTCTGATCGGAACATACTGTGACTCAGGCCACCGCTCATTCTAACAATGAAGTGCAATATCCTAGAAAAGTTTGAAAATTAATGAGGACTAAATAGAGGAACTGGAGATGGTACGGGTGCAGTTGCGTCATTGACTGCGACACACCGCCATCTCGGATAGCGTTTTTAACCAGCGATTGGAGTGATCACGAGAACCCCAGCCAAGCAGGCGATACCTACCCACTTTGCTCAGTGGAGCAGTCAGGGTCTTCATATTTTCTGACCACGGTGTCGCTTGACCACTCTGTGGTTTCACCCACCTGTTGGTGGTCTCAGTATATAATACCCGGTACGGTAAACGCTCAACAGGCATACAGAATACATGACCCAATCATCGCAGACTGCAATGTGAGTAGTTGACCGATTGATCGCGCATCCCAAGCGTTCCGAAATACGCGCAGGCGAACGGCCGTGTTGCTCACGCGACCAGTCCACTTAACTTGGGCTAATTGGCAGAAACAACGATGGTCAAACACAGCAATTCGGTTAACATCGTCGTTGCAAAAATGCAACTTGCGAACCATAAAGCGAAATAGAACACACACGAGTGCTATACACCCTTCTTTTCAGCGACAACCGAACGTTTTTCGATACCACAGGTGACACGGGTTGTCAAAGTCAACTCGTGCGTTTGCTATCCTCGCTGGTATCTCGTCAGAAATACTACAAACTGACGAGGTAGTGCTACCAAAGTATGTGAAACTGTCCACAATCTGAAGTGAATTGCTTGCAACGAAGAAGGTAGGGGTGGAAATACTGCAGTCCTGAAGCAGCGCTTTGCAAAGCGCATTCCATACAAGCCAGTCTGATCACTTACCTTGTCCAACATCATCTACTTTTCTTCTGCAGAGAGGCTAAGTAAAACCATGCCATCCGCATACTCCAAATCGGTCAACCCAGCGTTAGGTAGAAACTCAACACCAAGCTGATTGGACTCCTCAAGCGCATTTTCCAGAATTTTGTCCATGACCTGATGGAGTGATTAAGATAATCCATGTGACTTGCGAGCACACCGTTGGTTTCGTTGGATACGGTGCTGTTCATGTGGCTTGTTGTGCGTTCGTCACATCTACATGAATATACCCGTGTGTTATCTTTTAACTGTTTTGTGTTGTTGACTTTCAAACCGACATTTCATTATCGGTTTTCCTGCTGTCATTACTCATCAAGTATAGCTTTTTGAAAGGAGATTTGACCTTATTAACTCCATGTTATGGACCAAAGTCGTTGTCCACTGGACCTTGCTGTCTAGTAAGCATTGCTTGTGACGAGGCAATTAATACTAAAGCAGCGAATCTAGTCCATTTAATTTGGTGTACGTAATCTGAATAAATATGAGTTTTATGGAGTTAGAAATGGCGGTTAGTATGCTTTGGTTCCCGTAGGCTATTATAAATGGTGTCGCTCAAATTCCAGATTTCTGTCCAATACTTTCCCTCATACTTACCCTAGACAGAGGGAACTGTAGCTGAATATGTTGTCCATCGGAAGAATGACGTTAAGTATTTCAAGGGAAAAACCTATCATAAGAAAAGAAAATGTACCGAGTAGAGCTAAATATGATAACTGAACGCGTTTGATGTGTGGTACATTGATGTATTTCAGTTCGAAAGTCCCACCAGTTTGATTCTCCAGTAGAACGTACCGTTTTATACTTCTAAATAAGATCCACAAAAACAGCTGAAACTGTAGACGTTGATCTAGCCTACCCGGAATTATACGTGTTTGTTTATACCGTCAGATATGACCATGGGTTTTGCGGTGCAGATAACGTATAACAGGTACATGACTCTCATCATACACTTCATTCGATTTTATGAACACGCGCCCGCGCCGGCTCCTTGGCAATGCTCCTTTGGGTGACCTTTGTTGGATACCCGTTATACTTCCACTTATCGGTTGTCACACTATCATAAAAACGCCTCTCACGTCTTCAGCTTATTAGACAATATCTTGTATACAGTTCGACAAAAAAAGCAGTGCAGTTGGTATGTATTTACCCTCAACATCATCATCATCATCACCATCTCCAGTTTTGAGTCGTACCGAGCTGTCGTTCGGTCTGTCAATAGCCTGTGAAGCAACAGAATAATAAATAGGTGCAACTGTGTGAAGAAGAACAAAGCGTGAACACAAAACGATGGAGCTTCGTCAGAAAGAATAACCGGCGATCCTACATATGCAGGCCCGCGGTTCACTGCGACTAACCGCAATGTTGGTGAGTGTTTCCAGCCACCGATGTAGATGATCGCGAACTCCCTAGCCAGATAGACGGCACCCACCCACCCTGCTAAGCCGCACGGTCAAGGATTTCATAGCCTGATCACATCATCGCCTGGCCACCCTGGGGTTTCTTCCCATCATCAGCAGCCACAATCAACAGTGTGCGGTACAGCAAATGCTCGATGTCGTGTGGGTTAGCGAAATATGGAAACTGAGTCGACCACTGTGTCTCTGATTTTTATGATCGCTGTTTTCGCCAGCTGCTATCTGAGTCCTGTTAGAAATCCACCTTGCATGTTTGGACAAGAGGTATGATTCAACACATTTCCATCTTCCAAAGTAATCTTGTCCACGACTCTGCTGTGCACACCGCATGGAATCGTCAGTGTGTCAAACTACCTACTGCTTACTGCGCAGTTTGTTGGTTCTTGCGTGCTTCTTCTGGTGTGTACTTCTGTCATGACCATTCGCATTGGTGACGTTTGGTTAACCCTACACGAACTGAAGCTGTTGTTCTTGAGACTACGCGATTAGACTGATCTGTTTCGTAACACTTGATCGAGATACAGCGGCACGGTAACAGCAACTGAGCCCACTCTCCCGCACATCTTTTAAAGGGTTCTTAACGAAACGATACAATCAAGAGTTGGTGCATGCCGGCTAGCTGCGATGGTTTAAGGTATAACTCATGGAATCTCTCAGTGCCTGATTGATTGGACCGCGTTCTTCTGAAATCCTGTGTAATGTTTAGCTGTTTTTACATTTTTTAAAAAGTTGTCTAGCTTTTTCCACAACCGGGAACTTGCTGTACCCATTCGAAAATAGAGAATAACCTTCATTGACCATTTCACTGTTCCGGTTTTAAGTAACACTTCAGTGGCTTACCTGGAGTGTCGGTAACGTTTTTCTGGACAGGACCGGGTGTCGTGAGGATGTGTGTAATGGGCCACATTCATCTATCTTAATGGTTCCCAAACGTTATCAACTAGATTTCTCTAGTTTCTTGAGCTCGATTTCCTCGCTCCCTTTGCTTTCAGAAATTAACAGTCGTCTCCTTCAATTCTCAGGCATTACGTGAACACCTGTTTCATATAAGTGACAGTTGAACATTACTTCATACAGCCCAGTACAAAGCTACTTATACATTCAAGAGCCAGCGCAATGACTGAACATGATGCAACTATGTCAACCTATTGGCAGCAGGATGAACGTCATTTTGAGGAAATTATCGGCCCCCATCTCCAGTGGTTCTACCTACCCACCCCCTCTTGTCTTTGTTTCCATTATTGCGCTCCTTCGGTTCTTGCATCGCGCTGATCATAATCACCAGCGGCAGCATTTCCTGAGTAGGAAAAATAAGACGAAGGAGGGAAGTCTACCTATTGAACCAACTTTCTCTAAATTCAAACATCCAAAATCAGGCTGTCTACACTTTGCAGTAATGTCAATCCCCGATGCTATATAATGTTGGAACCGCAGGTGTTTGGTTGTCGAATACCAATCTGCATCAACACTCTGTCTCAGGTTGCCAGTTTTGACTGACTACGGCTACGAGGGCTCGTAAATATTAATTATGGATATCCCACAAACAAAAGCGCTGTTCATAGGAATAATGGTCTGGTGGATGTAAGCGTTTGCTGGGGACGCCAAAGTTTTAAATTTTAGTCTCGTTCACACTTCTCTGTTTAAACATTTAAAACCAGTTAAGGAGTGCCAGACGTCTGTTGAATAGATTGAAACCTTCTTTGATTATGGCTTCAAATTGTTGTAGACCATGAGTACCAAACTGGAGAACTGGAGGTATTGGCCGCTCCAGTGGTTTTGCGATTTGCGGTTTATCGCAAAGCCACTGGAGCGGCCAATACCTCCAGTTCTCCAGTTTGGTACTCATGGTCTACAAACGTTGTTTAGTTAAGACATTGTTTGACAGAGCCCGACAAATCTGTACAGATGACCGGCTGATACATGACGGAGATTTCATAACAACCGCATTATTTGCTAACGAATATCGGGATAAATTTATCTCAGTTCGTAGCAAGAAAACAACGGAAAGACCTGCAATTCACACAGCAAAGAAAAAAGAGGTGTTCATAAAACTACAATTCAGGGGAGACTATTTGTCCACTATACTGCATCATCAGCTTCAGTCAGCTGTTAATCGCATATACCCTGTAGCTGAATTGCACCTCTTATCAGTAACTCGGGGAGTTAGTTATGGAAGTGCTAGACGTGATGCACCTAACTATTCTGTCTCACATGTCGTTCATCAGTTAACTTGCAGTTGCAATGACAGTTACATCGGCAGAACGGATCGGTGTTTGTGTTAATGTATGGCCGAACACCTCCTAAAATGGTTGACTCAGTCTTCTGAGCGAACGGACAATCAAAGGAGTAACTGAACACGAAACCCGGCCTCGTCAATTGAGAAGCACATCTTGGAGACGGGTCACAACGTCGACCCAACCAGGTCATTCACTGTGTTGCTACGGCACCCAAACCCCAAAATTCTGGCCATCAGTGAAGCTGTGCTGATCAAACAAAGAAAGCCAGTATTGTGTGCGCAAAAATTGATGGTTCAAACCGCCCACCTCCCCTGGTGACGGCTTTTTTTTACCAAAAATTCACCCTGTTCAACTATTGTTGTCATGCGCCTTTGTTATATATTCTGTTTGTATTTAGTATGCGGCTGACGAGATAACTCGAAATGTTAACATCCCGCAACGTTTGTCTTCTTGCTATTTTGATGAATGTCAGGACAGTCAGTAATTGTCTTGATAGTTGCTCGTTACCAGTGAGTTGTGATGTTTTTCATTATCTCCTGTCCGCGAGTTGTTATTTATTAGGTGCTTGCATTCATACCATTTCCAGTTCTTACACTTAGTCTTCCATTATTATTACTCTTTTTAACCCTTTCATTAACGTTTTCTTCTATGACAATCCACGTCACTGTTAAGGTGAGAGGCGGCCCGAGTCACAGTGTCTTCTGGTAGGGCTCAGGGTTGTTGTGATGACGATTACGAGTTCTGTGTCGGGTCAGACATCTTGTATAACAGTTACTCATTTGAGTTACTCACTGATGAGTAGTCTGGGCTTCAGTTACTTTCAAGTTGAACATAATCCACCTTTGATCGCCGTTTTTGCATGCAGACGGACTATCCAGCTGGCCTCTTTCGATGAGAGGCTCTAGGTTCGAGTTGTGCTAGTAGTGCATATCCTTCCCACGATGGGACTAAAACTCGCGCTACGCTTTCATAAGGTAGCCATGTTGACCATTGACAGGCTTCTTTCGAACTGATTATCTATTCCATTCAGCGAGAACTTGACTTGATTTTCAGTCTTGTGGCACGGTAAAACAGTACATCAAAAACATATCATTGTTCCAGATCTTATCCACCATTAGTCTTGCCATCCTGGGACTGTGTTGTTGCTTTCAATTGACCAGGTTTGATCCACATCTAGTTGATACACATCGCCCGTGTGAAATTTCGTGTGCCATAGATAGACTGGCTCGCCGCAGCCTTGCTTACTGTGATTTTACCGTAATTTTTATTAAAAGGGGTAATTTTATTTATCGGCGTCAATGTATACCGTTTATTGTGGAGTGTTAATGTATTCAGTTGCCTGTCGTACTGTCATAATAGTAAGTCCGTTAGTTTGTCAGTGACGAATGTTTGTGGCTGTTAAGCATCAGTGTGAATCACTGATGTATTGCTGTCTATGATGATGATGATGATGATGATGACGAATGTTTGTGTACATTTTCTTGTCGCAGGCGATGTGCATTTTAAAATCCTTGTGCCTTCAATTGCTGCGGGCGCCATCATCGGCAAAGGAGGCGAGGCCATTACCGATATCCAAAACAAGACTTCGGCCAAAGTCAAAATGTCCAAGGCGAATGATTTCTATCCAGGTATTTTGTTCACCTCTTCGGTTCACATTTCACCTGCACCTAGGAACCACCGAACGCGTTTGTCTAATAATGGGAACTATCGAAAGTATTCTTAAGGTGTTCCAATACATCTCCGAGAAAATTTATGAAAAACCGGAATTGTTGTTACGCACCACCGCCAAGGGTAGCCGGATGCCTGCGGAACGACATAAACAGGTCAGTTAGTTTAGTTATTTCGCTTAGGCTGATTTAAATTATATTTGGTTCGTTTACTTAGCTTTTTTGCTTTCTCAAGCCTACTTCCAAACTCACATTTCATATGTGCGCATTTTCGTTTGCAATATCGTGCAGTATACCATTCTAACCATAATTTGACTTTCGTTGTATGACAACTTTTGCAATTATACATCATGTGATACATAATCATGACTTGTTGAACCAGGTGGCAGTCATTACCATTGCCTTGTCTACATCTCTTTGATCTGTGTAAGTGTTACTCAACGTGTCTCTTCTTGTCATCAAAAGGAGACATAGCGAAGCAATTGTCAAACAGTGCTGGTGATTTATCCGGAGCATATCAACAGTGAAAATATGCGGGATACCAGAAAGAAATCCCATTGGTTGAAGGCTTTCTGCTGAGAAGTTCGTTCCTAAGGAGCTGTGTAGTTGTTGCAACGCAGGATTCATATGTCGGGGAACCTTGCCTTCATCTTAAGCAATGCGTTGAAGATTGACGCTGATGCCTTACTGCCATAGCCTGCTTTGTAATCAAACGTTCGTCGATTGATTGAGCAATCGTCAACAGCTAAACCGTAGGTTGATCCAAAGCTTGTCCATGGCCGTGCAAACTATTTCGAGAAGAGATGAAATAGCTCAAACCAGATTTTTTTGTTCGGAAATGACTGCGCTATATTCCTTCTTAACGGTGTTGGCTGTCAACGTTATATTAATTTGACCGTATATTAGAACTAAATAGTTTCCTCCTAATCGGCTACGACTGTTTAATTTGCCGACTTAATTTGACAAAGAAATTTGCCGGTACTCCATCTTATAAGAAGTATTCCAAAAGCCGATGTTTTCTAAAGGTCAGGTTGTTGAAAGTTAATAAAGCCACCAACCCTCTCTAATGATGGCGAGGAGTTAACAAAACTGGCAACACTTCGAAATAACTTGGCAAATGAAAAAGTACATTATGATTAGAGCTTATCAACGTTTGTAGCAGGGATAAAGAAATGTACTAGAATGTCGTCCTGCAAATGCCATCTGATTTGCGCTGCGTTGGAACGTTTGAAACGTCGTAAAACCACAAAAAGATAACTAGTGATTAATCTTTGGCAGTATGCGTTGCCTAAAAGTTAGTCACACCACGTGATCACAATGCGCTCTTCAGATGTTTGCATGATGATCGTTTTGGTTCACCATCGAGTCTGCACCGTGCAAGTTTCCGCCACTATTTCTCACCTAATAAGAGTATTGAACGAATATAGTTTCAGGGCTAGAAGCGCACTTGTAATGTTGTGGATGAATGCATACCGTAAACACGCCGTTTTCGACCAGACGATGCCAAAGCCCTTCTTGCGTTATCCACCGTGTAACAGAGTTGCTTGGACCAGTGAGTTACAGTTTCATTTTAAAACGTTAAATGTTAGAGCACGCATATGAGGATACAAGAGCGATAGTAGGAACACTCCTAGAACATAAAGTGAAGGCGGTTTAGCTGCTCTTTGATCAACCGAAAGGAGTGCTCTTCCCTTTCCTTATGATACTGTCAGTGGTTCGATCTGTTTGGGCTCATGCTAACACGTTTGCGACAGCACTACGTGAGCAATGCCGACGTCTATTGGTAATGGATAACCTCTTTGTATGCGATCTAGTTTTATCCCATCGGTTTTGGGTGACTCGGACACCTACGCGTACGTACCCAGTGCCTACCATCTAGCTCCTTATGTGCACCCTCCAGAGGTGTGGCTGAAATCAAAGCATTGTGATGAGCGGCCCATCACTTATTAACGTTGGTCCTGTTCGACTCCCTAGCTTGGGTTGGAAAAATGAGTTATCACTTACGGGAAGCACTGCAGGTTATGACCGCAAGCCGTTGTCATTGGTAGGGGTGTTCTGTATGTTGCCACCACCGTCTTTGGTTGCAATTAGGAAAACTTCTTTTCGAGCGAAAAAATAACAAATCCCTGGTAACACGAAAAGTACATTTTCGTTCTTGGTCCATTTCTGTCGTGTCGAAGATTGTAGCTATCATGATCCTTCATTGGTTTTCTTGACTCCAAGGACTTCAAATATGGGAAGAGGAATCCAGGTTCTTCCGACGCCGTGGTTGTGTTGGTCCTTTCTTTGCCCTTCGTCAAACCTTGAGGTACCCACTCCGTTACGGGAGTCAAGTTACGGTTGTCTCGTCATTTAATCAGATAATGTTTGTCAAGTATGTTAACTACTATTGCCTTCACAGGATAGTATCCGTGTGACGCGTTGTTGCTGTTGTTTGCGCTGAAATGCGCTGCTCGATATGTAGGATCCATGAGATGCTCACTGTCTTCAAAGATCTCAAGAGCTGTGCGTCGGCAAATTGTTAATGAGACCGTATATGAAAAAGGTGGCTCGCGAATTTCCAGCTTGTAGCGGCAACTTGACAAATGGGCTGATCACGTTAGAACAGTTCAACTGAAATTGGCTAGAATATTCATTTGTATATGATGGAAATTGTATGGTTAATTTTGATATTTTTGACGATCCTCTGTCGCAATCCGAAGTGGCTTTGAACCTAAACCATTGAAACGTGATAAAGCCCCGGTTCCGAACCTTCCTTCTCCAGCACTTTTCAAAGATGGTGATGAGAGATTGTCGTCTGAACTAATTGCCGTTAGCTTGTATTGGATTGCTGGTATCTGTGGAATACGTTTTAAACACGACTCTAGCACAAAGTGTAGCAATCATTGTGCGCGTCAAATTTTTGATTGAAGCGACTTCGCTTTATATACACAACACTTCCTCTACGTATGCATACGCACGGACGTACACTCATCTCTGTATTGTCATTCGTCTTCGGATAGTGACTTTCGTCAAGTATGTTGACTATCTGACGTAACATGTCCATTCACAAGTTATTGCACAAATACTCTGCTGATTTATTACAACATCAACATTCGGCTTCAACTCACCTGTCGACTTCCGACACCTTCATACAATAATCTGAATGCTGCATGATGGATTCACTATCTGGCGTTCTGCCTCAAATTCCAAGTCGGTCATGAGACAAATTCAGAATGACGTATAAGCGGTTTTCTCGTCATGACTGATTCACGTTATTGATTAGCCAGTATCTATACTGAGTTGTCCACTTCGGAAGAGCACTAATAGGGTACACCGTGTTTTTCATTAATAAAATCATCGAGGCTGACGTTGGTTGTCCGGTCGACGCAAATGACCGTTCTAAAGGGAGTGCCGTCTATTTTTATTGTACACTATAGACTCTTGTTTATTTCTCAATCTTTCCCCATGACTGTCTTGTAAGTACGTTGGGTAGTCAGGCTAAAGTTTTTCTAAACTTTGGGTTCCCTTCGGAAGTGATTGAGAATCGCCGGCGTGGAATGTCTGTGGTCTGTTTAATTCATATTATTTTTGGTAGTTGGCTTGTAGTTTTTAAACTTCAGGTAAAATATCCTGGCAGATCAGTTCCAGGCGGACGCGATTGAGGTGTTCATGAACGAACGACTCCAATATGTTAACACGCGATACAATTATTTTTTAATCCTTGTTCCACCGGAGATTGTTTGATTCAAAAGAACAACATTCATAATTTATTTTGGAAATTCAGGCTGTTTTTGAACATTACGTGTGTTATGCAAATCTGTTCAAGATGTCCAATGAAAATGTCTCTTATTTGCTTAAACCATTACGACCGGCAGTTTGTTACCTCATCTTGACGGTCTCGTCTCAGTCTATATTAAAAACCTCCATGGTGCATTCATCATTCCAGGTGAAAATTCTCGTACCAAATAGCACCGCCGGTATTATCATTGGCAAAGGGGGGAGTTTTATTAAAGAAGTCAAAGAGAGTACCGGTGTGTTCATCCAGGTTTCGCAAAAATCAAAAGAACTCAGCCTCGCAGAACGTTGTGTAACCGTTGCAGGTGGGTCTCTTTTTGTGCAATGGCTTTATTTCCTCCCTCTGGTAATCTCATTGGTTACATTGTTTTTTGTCTACATTGGGTTGTTTGTCTTACTTAGCCTTCGCTGCATATTTTGTTGCTTAAGTACACCTTGATCTCAATCAGCGTTATTACTGGTCTAGTGTTTTTATTCCCCACGCAAAGATACGTATTCCGCATCTTGCCATTTCTAGACTGTGGTCTTGGATTTCTCAAAAAGCAAATCGGTTCGGGTCAATACCTATTTTAAACAAATTTCTTGTCAGCTTCTTGTTCTGTTATCTACTACTTCAATCAAATAGTATTTCCACTACTAGTTTATCGGTCGACTTTTTTTCTTGAATTGTTTGTCTACTTTACCACTTACTAAGATCAGGATTAAAGTGTGATTAACAGGTCTATAAATCCTGGTTATCACGAGCTTCTCTGTTTAAGCCCAAACAACTTGCTGTCACCTTGCTTGCATGTCATATGAAGGAGAGTGTTAGATCGGCGTTCAAACTTGCCGCACTCCTTTTCACTTTTTCTTTGTGTTAATCTACTCTTGGATGTGAAGTCGTAATACGACTCAACCGGCACACACGACCGAGAAGTAGCTGAATTTATCATGGCCTTGACAGACCACTCCATCCATATTCACTTTCTTCCTTCCCTGTTTTCAAACCAAGACACCTGGTAGATATTGGCGCTCCTAACGTCCGCACTATTCGAGGGGTAGCTCAACAAGCTGCCTTAACGGGCACTATCTCAAGTCTGGAACTGAGTGCGTGCTGTGTCTCCAAAATGCAGCTTTACGATCCTAGCATTGTCCTTCAGTTAAATTCACCATTAGATAGTGTCACTAGTCAATGGTTCCTTCTCAGGGTCTCCACTGACGATGAAGCCGAATCTCACAAGCAAGCTGGAGTGGGGTTTGCATTCAGCTCTCAGAGTCTGCTCAACTGGGCCCTAGTAAATGCTCATACGTGTGCTGCCAAACTTAACACTTCAGAGTCGGTCAATACAGACCACATCTACATATGCTCCAGCAGACAATAATTCAGATTCTACCAAGATTACCTTCTACGATGCCGTCTTTCTCCTTCTGAGACAACCTAAGCCTTCGGACCTCGTTATGCTTGCTGGTAATATGAACTAACGACTTGGTCTTCTCACTCCAGAAAAAAAGCGGGTGAATGGTGTGTTCAGTGTCCGTGTTCGACGCACTGGTACTGGTGATTGGCTGTTACAATTGTGTGCATCTCACGGACGTTATGCACTGAGCTGCGCATTTGAATTCAAGTGATAGCAATGCATCATGTGGAGACCACCATGGGCAGCTCAGCTATGGACACAAATTGATCATATCGCCATCAGCCACAGATGACACTATTCCATTAAAGGTTGTCGTTCATTTTAGAATAACCATTTCGACTCTGACCATGCTGTCGCTCGTGCCGGTTTCTTTTTATCGTTGCCAAGAAATCATCCCGTAAGCATAGCGTTCATATGAAAATTGAGACACGAGGGTATTCGAGACGCCTATCAAATAGCACTAACAAATAAACTTTCCGGGTCACAACAACGGAGTAACATAAATAAGTACTGGGCAAAAAACTCAAGAGCTGCGCGAACATTCTGTGGAGAGTCAGAATTCCAGAGGGACATTGCATATACAACAGAAGTGGATTTTAGCTGCTACAGCAGAACTTATGAACAAACGCCGCCAAAGACCCTCCTGATTCTAAATACGACAAACACTGCCATGTACTAAAACACAAACTTAGGAAGAGTCTGCGCAAGGACTGTGAGGCTTACTTTTCCGAACGAGCCCTAGAGATAGAGAAGGCACTTTTATCGGGAATAGGCGGGTGCTGTTTTCACGGATTCGTGGTTGCACTGGCCGTCGGCAAATTGTTAATGAGACCGTATATTAAAAAGGTGGCTCGCGAATTTCCAGCTTGTAGCGGCAACTTGACAAATGGGCTGATCACTTAAGAACAGTTCAACTGACATAGGCTAGAATATTCATTTGTATATGATGGAGATTGTATGGTTAATTTTGATATTTTTGACGATCCTCTGTCGCAAACCGAAGTAGCTTTGAACCTAAACCATTGAAACGTGATAAAGCTCCGGTTCCGAACCTTCCTTCTCTAGCACTTTTCAAAGATGGTGGTGAGAGATTGTCGTCCGAACTGACCACACTCGTCTGTTCCCTGTGAAAGACTGAAGGGGTGTCTGATGACTGGTGCTTATCAACAAGCATTCCGATTCTCAAAAAGATTCCACGACATCATGTGACAGCCAAAGAGGTGATAGCTTTGTTTCTATTGCATCCAAACTACTCACAGGTTTCATAATGTAGCAGCTTTTGAAACATAGGGCAAGTCAGATAAAAGAAGGATAGGCAGGTTTTCGGCTGGGTCGTGGGTGTATTGATCATATCTTCACCTTGTGACAGACATCGGAGCGTCTGTCCTCCCTCTCCGAGCGAACGGTTTTAGTATTTTTGGACCTGGAAATTGCATTTGATTCGGTTCCTCGACACGCTGTCTGAGGCTGTTATCGTCGCAGAGCAGTCCCAGTGACGTATGCCAATTTGTTGAAGTAATTGCATGTCTGCTCTGAGTGTGGAGTGTGCGTTTGCGGAGCAGCTGCTTCGAGCGTCTTCCACATCAAGTGGCGTTCGACAGATGTGTCTGGTCCCCTCCCCCTTCTTTTTCGATTTTGTGATGGACGGTATTCTGGAAGTAGCACTCAAGATTTCCGAGAATCTTGAGGTGGAGCTTCTACCTGGTAGTAAGCTGACTGATGTTTATTATCCGGATGGTATTGTTTTGCCTAATTCTTCTGCAGAGAGCGTGCAGACCATGGTGAATGGGTTAAATGATATGGCTGTTCTGTGTGATATACACTGCGTCTTCAAAGTTTGAAATATTGGTACTGAAACTGTCTTTGTTGTTGCAGGCACTCGCCAACCTCTGTCATATGTGGCGTCGACCGAAGATAGGGTTTACATAGTGTGTGTACGTTCAGTTTTGCTTTGTTGATCAGAGTCCTGGCCCATCCGTGTTAAAAATACACATAGACTCTCGGTATTCGATCACCATTTTCTCCGCCGTTTAGCTGTATTAGATGGGCTGACTGTGTGAGCAACGCGACGGTTCGTCGATGCGTATTTGAGGAATGTGCATGTTTGCGACTGTTAGCGGGGACAATGGAAATGCACGATCTCTGTTGGTTAGGTCACTTGTCCACCTATCACGTTCGCTTTTCCGTAAAAAAAACTCGCTTATTAATCAGGGCGTTAGCTGTCAACCACTTACTCGTCGACCACGAGAATCTTGATTGCTTTGAAAATGCGTATCCGTGCTACTAATATTGTTAAAGATTCCGTTTCGTTGTCTGTGTCTGAGTTTGAATATAGTTGAATATGGTTGAATATGGTCTCTCGATTTTATTCGGTTGCTGATCCTTAGATGTTGCCATTTTTGTAGTTTGTGCTCAACGTTATCTCTTTGGAGACGTCTTGATGTATGTTTGAACATGGACGTAGCTACTTTTATTAGTTAGGTCCCCTTTCCGTCCTCTTCTTTTTTCTTTCTTCCTGTATAGGTTATTTTTTCTTTCGTGGTTGTGTGACAGTTAAGCATCAGTGTGAACCACTTTTATATTGCTGTCTGTGATGATGATGATGATGATGATGATAACATGTGGACGCCCGGTATCCTAAACGTTTTCGTTCTTCGTGTACTAAACATCATCACTTCAGATCCATAGACATCCAACATAATGTTGGGCTCCCTAACTTGCGATATCCTTGTACTGCCTCTGATGACCCTTTGTTACTTCCGCTTCTGATTGGAGGATGCCCGTGGACACTCAATTCGCCAGTTTTTTTGGCATTTCTTGAAATAATCGGCTATTACAACGTGAGTCCTCATCTGTGGCGACTCTCTGTAATACTGCTAACTCAGCCGGGACGTTGTTTATTGAGTTGCACGTAGCCGTTTCTCTTGTCTGATCGGCCGTTTAAGTGGGTTACATTCATCTTACATTCTGGTCGACCAATACCTTCATGTTGCGATTTCTTATTGGGCTTTGGCTAAACGTCCGTATAAATGGCATACTGAATCACAGTAGATTACAGTGGTAGTGTTTTTTCTCAATTATCTCGGTAGTTAGGGCACATTCGATTGATTAGTGGAAGTTCGAGGATTTCGGTTATTTCAAATTGAACATCACCTGCGCTTGACGTCAGCCGTCGCATTCAAACAAGCTTTTCGAGTACCCCATTTCGGAAGGAAGCGTTTCGCTCCAGTTAGGATTTATCAGCAGATCATGTTGAAGTGGGCCAGTCGAAAATCTTTTCTAAATGCGAAGGCTGTGATCAGCTGCGGATGGTGTTCGGTTTGAAACATCCGAATGAGATTTGCCACGTCCTTCTTCATCGTGGGCTAAATACCCTTAGTCGTTGTAGAGATCAAATAGAGGCTCTCGGCCCGTGTGGGCAAATCAAATTATGTGATCCTTTGTTTAATCAACATGGATAGTGGCGGTCCTACTCTGTCTTGCACCTTCAAATCGATAACGGACTGACCGTTTTCCAGATTTAAACGATCTCAAGTACGTAACTGCCCATTCACCCCTGAACACGTCCCTGCGGTTTTGATTCCTACCATAGAATAGTCAAACATTTCCTGTATCTGGGCATTATTGTCCAGGTTTTGTCCTGCTTTCGCCACTGGTCACTGTTCCACCTTCCGTTAATGCTTCGATTGGCAGTTTATTTTTCATTCAGATGAACCCTCCGCCGTTATCAAACAGATTATGGTTTTGCCATCCGTCTCGTCATGAAAGGATGTTGTTGTCTCATAAGTTGTTTGTTTTTCTAGCGCACAGACCTTCTTTTTCCTTAGTGAGGCACTCTCTTTCTGCTTCCTTATCATCCGACTGACGTTCTCGGTTGTCTCTGAAGCTTGAAAAGAACGGCACTAGTTTTTACATCACTCGCATCAGCGGACACCGTGAATCGTTCGTTGAGTTCGGAGATCATGGGGCATTGTGGATCACTGGTCATACCTTGTTTACGGTAATCGATAATTTAAAAGAGGCCCTATTTTGAAATATCTTGGCTCCGGTTGAACTCGAACTAGCAACGGGAACAGTGACCAAATGCGACTAATGTTTTATCAGCTAAACTACAGTGGTCCTTGTGTAGTCAAGGCCCAGATTTTGCATATTCCGTTTCTTTCTAAGTTACCAAATTTACCAGACTACTTGAAAATGAATTAACTGAACGTTATCTCCACATCATCTCAATCCAAACAAATCTATTATCTTTTCTTAGCAGTTAAAGGGTTAGATGCTCCTTTTGTGAGTATCTTAGCTGGAATTTTGAATTTTTATTGCCTATTTGGAGAGTGGACTTCATTTAACGGTTTAGAATACTGACAGTTGACGGTTTCTTTTATGACGATTAGATCTTTTCATTCCAAATTATATCCCCCAAACAGACGATTGCACTCCGGCCTATTTGATATTCCTTGCTACTCGGCTTCAGTCAACTTTATCGAAGCGTTTTAATAGTGAATCTGAATCATTAGGCCTATTCTGACAGTGTGTTAGAGAATGTCACAATGCCACCCCATACACAATCATTCCCCCTGATCATCCAGCGGGTGCACTGTTGCAAATATCTAATGGGATCATTCGCAATGCTGTCCATATACACAAAAGGCGGCTTCTGGTCTGCCTTTCTGTGCCATTGATGATTGTCGGCAACTGGAAAGCGGGCGTATGAGTGATATCTTGGCTTTGTGTAGACGCGCGAACATATGTTCCGTTTGTAACATAGATGGCACGTTTTTGTCATTTGATTAGACCCTGTAGTCGATTCCATCTGTTTTGTGCAGTTACTATTATTGGGGATGAAAATGGTCGCTTATACGTTCACTTACCTCTTTTGACTTCGTCTCCTTCAACTGTCTCTTCACTTCTGGACCCAACTTAAGCCATATCCTGCTTCCTGTGTATTGGTTTGCTTCCCGCACTAAGTTACAAACTTACTGAGTACTCCATCCGTTTACAACCGATTTCTTAACCTTTCATTTTAGAAGATGATGTACTCTTCGATAAATTGCTTGACAGCTTGAGTTAAACCCTCTAATGGGGACTGGACACCTCTTCCTACCTGACATCGTTCTTTCGCTTTCTCATGGTATGCTTTCGCACTACCCCCACCGATAAACAGTTCATTCCTATTTAGGTTTACGTTTGTATTCAATCGATGCAACATGTCGACAACCGTTATTGTTTCTTTCACATTGTCGACCTCTGGCATTGTGTGAAGTAGCTCATCTTCGCCCATGTGAATTTCAGCGTTCTGAGTTTCAAATCTTCGTGGAGCTTACCTTCCCACTGTAAACTATCCAAATACCTGACTTGACACCCTAACCTTCGTATTTATGATCAGGATCTGCTGTCCCTCGATCAGTACTTTTACTCATCGAACATCCCAATGATCGCTTATTGCCACCGAAAAGGAAACAAAACAATGTTTGTCGGGGGTAGTGGTGGGCAAAATGTCCCACCCATTACGCACATGACAACGAATACGCTGGATTCCATCGCTTGTACACCCTGTTTTTAATGTATGTTTCTCTGGGTTCATTTTTAAACTATCCACACCTCATTAATTCCTCAGTTTTTTCTCGAGGTCGTTGACTTCCATCCGTGCTGGTAGACTGTTAGGGCTAACCTCATTTTCGAAGGTCCAGTGTTTGTCTCGTGTTGTGACTGGTAAGGTATTCTTTCCTCCCGTTGGCGTATTGCTGGTTTTATCTCTCATTGCTCTGCCGCCTCCCTATCAGTTTTTTGCCCACGACCAACCATATCCGCTTGCTGTTGGGTGTCGGAGTGTTGTTGGGCCATGTAATCATTTTACGTTAGCCGTGTATGTACTTGTGCTAGTCTGCCCCCCCACCATTATGTGAATCTAGAGATGTTGAGCTAAGTGCATTTGACCACTGAGGGAATTGTTCCTATTGTTTTTATAGAGCACAATATAGGCGTTATGTGATTCCAACCAACTGTTCGGTTTATAATTCCGCCTGATTCCATCATCCGTACCTTCTGCAGCCCTGGTTGCAAGCTCTGAATTCATTGTTCCTTCAAGGATTCCTCTCTTATCTTATCATACGCCTCTGATAGACTCAGTATTGACTGCTAGGCGAAGTGTCGATACTGTACAAGGGATCCCGAATGTCCTAACTCTCGGCACTATTTAACGTTCCATTTTACGCCAACAGCCACATCCTTTGGTGACGTGACCGCGACCTTCATCTGTCTATGCAAGGATGTACGACGGTTGCGCGCCCGATGAGATGTGTACCAAGCACTCTTAGTAGATTTGAATCATCCTTCAATCTGTTGCGCGTCGCAGTCGCTTCAGACTTTGACAGCCGATTTTTTACGTCTCCGTTTGCACTTGGAATTAGCCATTGAAACCTGATTGCAATGCATTCGGGTCACGACACCGATATGCCGAAGATTCGTCCAGTAGGGTAATGGCTTTACTGTCCACTTTGGACACAAATATCGTCAATTGTGTGCTTACGTTCATAAACCCGAATTACAATCCGAAACGCAACGAAGTCTACATTCAAACGTCGTTTACATTTCTCTTTTTAGCAGGTGTTGCTCGCCGCAGATGTTTCGCCTGTTTTTCTGACTCCTTTCAGTGATTGTTCATCCGGTTTCTTTTGTTCGTAATCCACTGACTAGGCTGTTCCTATACCCCACGGCTCCTTTGAGATACTCCGCTGCATGTAAAAATAATTGCGACTCCGATTTGTTAGCCTATTAGTTTATTGCTTTGACCACCGTTTCTCTTACGGCGGTCCCCAAGACAACGGAATGAAAAGTAAAAGCGCGTGTGAATAGCAAAATAAATAAGCGTACAAAATAACGCATCATCACGATCACACCGGCCTTGAGCCTGACCAGAAAGCAACCTTCTCTGTTTACTCGTTGAATACAAAATTCATCAGGTCAATCTCGCGAGATGATAACTATGTCGCTATGTTGTCTTCAGATTCGACATAGCACAGCATTTGAACTCAAAAACCCAAATTAGACCAATGATAGAGTATTTAAACCCACGAATATACTAATCCGTCATTGGTCAAAACCACCGCAGAATACCGAGATCAATAGCATTCGTGTACACAAAACAGACCTATGACGCGTAACGAGCAGGGTCTCCATTGACTTTAGGACAAGGGCGTTGTGATGACATGTCAGTAAACGGAAAACATTTATTGAACGGATTATGTGATCGCTCTCCAGCGGGTTCATGACGACTAGGAGCCGGCTTGCACTCTTTAGTTGGGTCACGTCCGGTCATGTCGTACAATTAGCCCTAGGTGTATTTAGGAGCGTGCCCCCTCATATTAATGACCAAGCGTCGGTCAATTTTGTTATTTTAGAAGTCATTGCAGCTGCAAGTGGATTGCTGAACGTAATACAACGTTGGTAGTTCTAGCGTCCGCATCCTATTCAGAAGATGCTAATGATCCGGTGGAATAGAGCGGGCACAAGTGGTATTGTATGTTTACAAAGTGAGCCATGTCAGGTAGTTTGTTAAGAAAGACCTGGTATTATTTATTTTTAAAAGTAACTCTATGGATGTTGGTTTCTCTGAACCGGACGTTTCTTATGAGTTTTAAACCTTGGGTTTGCCATGATTATCTTTGGGATGGATGCCATTAAGGATCAATGCCAGATGTGTGAT